>CAUYSK010024839.1:0-71078 GCA_963575035.1 Avahi laniger | reverse complement strand
CCTAGGCCGATGTCTGAGAGGGTCTTCCCAACGTCTTCATTTAGAATTTTTAAGGTTTCATGCCTTAGGTTTAAGTCTGTTATCCACCTTGAGTTGATTTTTGTGAGAGGTGAGAGGTGGGGGTCTAGTTTCAATCTTCTGCAGGTAGCTATCCAGTTTTCCCAGCACCAAAGTTCTTTCTTTTTCTCAGTTCCCTCATCCTCATTGTTGTCCTCAGACTATCCCCTCGTGGTGCCTAGGTGGCTTCCGATAGCAACTGAGTCATACCCTGAAAAGGCCAGGAAAGAGAAACTTACTCCATGTGAAGAGAGAATGAGTCCTTTCTTTATGTCTGATTGGGTCGACATAGGTCAAGTGCTCCCCTCTGGTCCAAAAACAGACTTTAAAGAAACACCAAACTCTGATTGGCTTAGATAAGAAATTTGCAAACTTTTCCTATAAAGGACCAGATAGTAAATAATTTAGACTTTGTGGGACATATGGTCTCTGTCACAACAACTCAACTCTGCCATTATAGTGCAAAAGCAGCCGTAGGAAATATGTAAATGAACATGGATGTGCTCCAATAAAACTTTATTTATGTATACGGAATGTCCAGATTTGTCCAGGAAAATCTATAGAGACTGGAAATAGATTAGTGGCTGCCTATGGCTTGAAGGATGAGGGGATTGAAGGGGAACAACTTAAAAGGTATGAAGTTTCTTTTAGGGGTAATGAAATGTTCTAAAATCTATTGTGGTGGTAGTTGTACAACCTTGTGAATTTACTGTAAGCCATTCAGTTGCACACTTTAAATGGGTAAATTTTATACTATATAAATTGTATCTCAATAAAGCTGTTAAAAAAACTTTATGGATACTGTCTTAGAATTTTATATAATTTTTACATGTCAAGAAACACCATTCTTCTTTTTATTTATCTTTGTAAGCATTTTTATCTTTCTTTCTAAGCATTTTTATCTTTCTAAGCATTCACATTTTTAAAAAATGTGAAACCATCCTTGGCTTGCAGGCAGCAGTGGCTGGCCATGTTTGGTCCATGGGCCTTGGTTTGCTGACCCCTGGTTTAGACTAATTAGGTTGCCCTTCTGGAGTAGGGAAGGGGTGTGCCTCTCCTGGTTCAAATGAGAAAAATTGACACCTGAAAACAATCGGGAGTCCCTAAGGGAGGATGAACAAGAAGATAGATGGCTGCAAAGCAAACAGCTGTGCCCCTCGAGGCAGTTTAGGAAATACATCTTTTTGGCCAGGAATGATCTTTGGGCATCAAACCCTTAACCCCAAGCCCTTTATCAAAATATTCTTTCAAATCCCTCCTAAGTTCCTAGGAAGAATTCTAGTATTGATAGATGTGAGCAGCCTCATAGATGCTCCCAGGGACACAGGGGTCAGGGATACCTTTCTTGTGAGAGGTACATAAAGTGGCTCTGCCCATGTGGACAAATAAACCATCCTGGATGACCCTGTGGTCCTCAATGCTGAATCAAGCCTTCTGTGGCTGAGGCCACTGCCTTTTTGTAGCATGTTTAACAATGTAAGACGCAAAGCCTTCTCCTTTTGTTTTTATTCTGGCTACAGAATTTTTCCTTCCAGAGTTTGAGAAGACGTTTGATGCTGTACAAGGATCACAAGACAGAAAGTCAAGAGACCTGGCCTTAAATTGCTTTTTGTCCTTGGGGCGGTTCCTTAACCTATGAGATAGACAGTAACAAAGGCACCAAGAACAGTAAAGATAAATTGTTTTGAGTCTGGAGAATAAGAAGATGATCCCCTCCAGCTTGGAGGAGAAATGAGGGTTCTTAAAGCAAGAGCACGTGTAATAAGACGTCAGGGAGAGGTGAAAATGCAGAGGTCAGAGAAAGGGCCAGAAGTGGTAGGAGCAGGACATTGATTTGGGGTTTGGAGAGTGTGCTGGAATGCCTGAAGGGGAGGGTGGGGATAAGGCTGGGAAGGGAAGTTAGGGGTGGATCTGGGGGTAGCCGCAGGGAGGGAGTAATTATGCTCAGGTGCTCTGACTGCGGCCCTGAGGTGTGAGCATGCTCACTGTGAACCCTGCCTGCTGCCCTTCAGAGATCCCGCGTTTCTGCCGTCCTGAGCACAAACCGGGGAGAAATTCCTGGCCACAAATCTACCATCCCTGTCTCCCGGCTGCAGTCTCACTCGTGTTCCCTTCTCCACTGCGAAGGATGGATCTGTCTGCTTCAGTGTGTCAAGGCAAGTTCATTTCACTTTAAAGGGAACAGAATTGAGTTCACTGACTTTATAAGTCTTCTGGCGTCCGCACTCTGTGTGATTTTTCATCACTTTCCCCGAAAGGTCCTCTGGAAAGCTGCTCAGTGTTTCCAAAGGGAATTACCAATCTTCCTCCAGGAAAGAGAACTCTCTGCAAGGTAGTGAAGAGCGGGGCACGATGGAGGTAGAGAGTTCCCTCAGAAATAATTGGAGGGGGCTTTTTTTTATTCCTCCGGCTAACAGGAAGCTGGGTACTGAGTAGAGCATGCTAACAATCTCAGGAAACTGCCTTCACCTTACAGAGTTTTGCACTGAAGCTTCCCTTCTAAGCAACTGAGCGAGCCCTTTAGTCGTCTAATTGGAAAGAACTTCAGGTGCGCGGGATGAAGGCCTGGGGAGAGCAGGTGTTAGCAAATACTGGTGCACCCCAGGTGACCCTGGAAGGAGTGTCAGCAGGCTGCCTCTCATAGGCTGGGAAGGACACTCTTTCCCTGCTCCTGAGAAGCCTAGAATGATATTTTCTCCCTGCTCCCTAAAAAGTTCTCCTCCACCCAGGTGACATTAACCTGTTAATTCACCTTGAGAATTTAACTCTTTGGGTTCAGCATGCTGTACTCCGGCTTCCTCTTTCAAGATGCCAGTGCCCTTTGAGAAGCAGCATGTGCAGGTGAGCAGGCGTGTGCTTAGCTCCATGGACACAGGCCGGGGCTTTGGGGTCACAGAGCCCTGCATTTGAATATTACTTCTACCAGGGGTCGCCAGGGCAAGCCCTGCTGAAATTGCTGCTTAATGTTTCTAAGCCGCAGTTTCTTCATCTGCAAAATGGGACAACTATAATTTACCTCTTAGGGTGTTTATGGGGATAAAATGAGAGGTATGGGCATATGTCAGGCATGGTTCTACATGTCTTTACGTGTACTGCCTTATTTAATCCTATGAGACAGGAACTATCCACATTAGCATTTTACAGATGAGAAAACTGAGTTACCCAGAAACATGGCAGAGTTGAGATTTCAACCTAGGCTGCCTGAATCTAGAGCCTGAGCCCCACGCTGTACGCCTTGGTATGCCTTGGAGGCTCAACAAATAGAGGTTTGGTTTTGTTAATGTGTACAGTTTTTTTAAATTTATTTTTTATTTGTATATATTCATGGAGTGCAAGTGCAATTTTGCCACATTACTGTATCGTGGTGAAGTCAGAGCCTTCAGTGTATCCATCACTGGAGCAACACACATCGTACACGTCAAGAAACCTCTCATCATCCACCCTCCCAACCCCCACCCCTTCCAGCCTCCATTGTCCACCATTCTACACTCTGCTTTCATGTGTACGTGTTATTTAGCTCCCACTCGTAAGTGAGAACATGTGGTATTTGTCTTTCTGTGTCTGAGCTGATTTAAGATAATGGCCTCCAGTTCCATGCATGTTGCCGTAAAAGACATGACTTCATTCTTTTTTATGGCCGAATAGTAATTCTATTGTGTATATGTACCACATTTTCTTTATCCAGTCCTCTGTGGATGAATACATAGGTTGATTCCATATCTTTGCTATTGTGAATAGTGCTGCTACGAACATAGGAGTACAAATATCTTTTTTATATACTGATTTCTTTTCCTTTGAGTAGATACCCAGTAGTGAGATTGCTGGATTTAATGGTAGTTCTATATTTAATTTTTTGAGAAATTTCCATACTATCTATACTATTTTCCACAGAGGTAACATCAATTTACGTTCTCACTAACAGCATATAAGAGTTCCCTTTTCTCTGTATCTTTGCCAACATCTCCTATTTTTTGTCTTTTAATAATAATAGCCATTCTCATTGATGTAGATGATCTCTCCTTGTGGTTTTAATTTTCATTTTTCCAATGATTAGTGATGTTGAACATTTATACATATGCTTTTTGGCCATTTGTCTTCTTTTGAAAAATTTCTGTTCATATCATTGACCCACTTTTTAAGAGTTTTTTTTTTTTTTTTTTTTTGCTGTTGAGTTGTTTTAGTTCCTTGTAAATTCTGGATATCAGTCCCCTATGACATATATAGTTTGCAAATATTTTTTCCCATTCTTCAGGTTGTCTGTTCACTCTGTTGATTATTTCTTTTGCTGTACAGCATCTTTATAGTTTAATTAAGTCCCATTTGTCCATTTTCATTTTTATCGCCTGTGCTTTTGAGGTCTAAGTCATGAATTCTTTGCCTAGACCAATGTGCAAAAGAGTTTTCCCTGGGTTTTCTTCCAGTATTTTTATAATTTCAGGTTGTACATTCAAGTCTTTAATCCATCTTGAGCTGATTTTTGTATATGGTGAGGGACAAGGATCCAGTTTAATTCTTCTCCATATGGCAATACAATTTTCCTAGCATCATTTTTCTTTTTTCTTATTTGAGACAGAATCTTGCTCTGTTGCCCAGGCTAGAGTGCCATGGCATCAGCCTAACCTAAAACTCCTGGGCTCAAGCAATCCTCCTGCCTCAGCCTCCCGAGTAGCTGGGACTATAGGTGCATATCACCACACCCAGCTATTTTTTCTATTTTTATTAGAGATGGGGTCTCGCTATTGCTCAGGTTGGTCTTGAATTCCTGAGCTCAAGCGATCCTCCTGCCTCAGCCTCGCATCATTTATTGAAAAGAGTGTCCTTCCCCTAATGTATGTTTTTGTCGACTTTGTTAAAGATCAGTTGGCTGTGGATATGTGGCTTCATTTCTGAGTTTTCCGTTCTGTTCCATTTATCTATGTGTTTATTTTATACCAGTACCATGCTATTTTGGTTGCTATAGCCTTGCAGTATAATTTAAGGTCAGGTAAAGTGATACCTCTAGCTTCGTCCTTTTTGCTTAGAATTGCTTTGGCTATTTGGGCTCTTTTTTGGATTACATCTGAATTCTAGGTTTTTCTTTCTTTTTTTTTTTTTTTTTACTAATTTTGCGAAAAATGATGTTGATAGCTTGATAGGGATTACATTGACTCTGTAGATTGCTGTGTGCAGTATGGTTATTTTAATGGTACTGACTTTTTTTCCAATCCATTAGCATGGAATGTTTTTCTGTTTGTGTCATCTGTGATTTTTAAATCGGTGTTTCATAGTTTTCCTTGTATAGATTTTTCACCTCCTTGGTTAAATACATTCCTAGGGTTTTTTTGTTTTGTTTTGTTTTTTCCTAGCTATTGTAAAGGGAATTGCCTTCTTGATTTTGTTTTTGGCTAGATCATTCTTGTTGTGTAGAAATGCTACTTATTTCTGTACACTGATTTTGTATCCTGAAATTTCACTTAATTCATTTATCAAATTTAAGATTTTTTTTTTTTTGGTGAAGTCTTTAGGGTTTTCTACATATCATATCATCAGCAAAGTAGGAACAACTTGACTTCCTCTTTTCTAATTTGATGTCTTTTATTTTTTTCTCTTGCCTGAATGTTCTGGTGGGGACTTCCAATGCTATGTTGAATTAGAGTGGTGAAAATGGGCATCCTTGTCTTGTTCCAGTTCTTAGGGGAGATGCTTTCAACTTTTCCCTACTAACTGCGATGTTGGTTGTGGGTTTGTCATATATGGCCTTTATTATTTTGAGGTATATTCCTTAAATGTCTAGTTTGTTGAGATTTTTATCATGAAGGAATGTTAAATTTTGTGAAATGCTCTATATGCATCTATTGAGATGATCATATGGTGCTTGTCCTTAATTCTGCTTATATGATGTATCATGTTTATTGGTTTGTGTATGCTGAACCATCCATCCCTGCATCCCTAGTATAAAACCCACTTGATCATAATTTATTATCTTTTTGATGTATTATTGGACTTGATTTGCTAGTATTTTGTTGAAGATTTTTATGTCAATGTTCATCAGGGAAATGGGTTTGTAGTTTTCTTTTTTGGTGGGGTCCTTGTCTGGTTTTGGTACCAGGATGATACTGGCCTCATAGAGTGAGTTGGGGAGAATTCTCAATTTTGGAACAGTTTTAGAAAGATCGATGCTAGTTCTTTTTTGTCTTTTTGGAGATGAATCCATCTTGTCCTGAGCTTTTTTCATTTTTTAGGAGATTTTTTGTTACTGATTCAATCTTGCTACTTGTTGTAGATATGTTCAGGAGTTATATTCCTTCCTGGTTCAATCTTAGGAGGTCATATGTTTCCAGAAATTTATCCACATCCACTAGGTTTTCTAGTTTGTGACCACATAGTTGGTCATAATAGTTTCTGATGATCTTTTGTATTTCTGAGGTACCAGTTGTAATGTATCCTTTTTTATTTCTGATTCTGTTTATTTGTATCTTCTCTATTCTTTTCTCCGTTATCCTAGCTAATGTTTTATCAATTTTGTTTATCTTTTTGAGGAAACAGCTTTTTATTTTGTTAATCTTTGTATCATTTTTATGCTTTCATTTTCATTGATTTCTGTTCTGACCTTTGTTATTTCTTTTCTTCTGCTGACTTTGGGTTTGGTTTTTTCATCTTTTTCTAATTCCTTGAGGTTTGACATTAGGTTTTTAATTTATAATCTTTATACTTCTGTGATGTAGGCATATAATGCTCTAAACTTCCCTCTTACCACAAGTTTTGGTATGTTGTGTTTTCATTTTCATTCATTTCAAAAATTTTTAAGTATTTGTATTAATTTCTTCATTTACCCTGAGATTGTTCAAGAGCATGTTGTTTAATTTTCATGTATTTTATAGTTTCTGAAGTTTCTCTTCATATTGATTTCTAGCATTATTCTACAGTGGTATGAAAAGATACTTGATAAGATTTTGGTTTTAAAAAATTTGTTAAGACTTGTTTTGTGTCTATCTTGGAGAATATTCCATGTGCTAGTGAAAAGAATGTATATTCTGTAGTTGTTGGGTGGAATGCTCTGTAAATATCTGTTAAGTCCATTTGATCTAATGCTCAACTTAAGACCAAGGTTTCTTTGTTGATTTTTGTCTTGATGATTTGTCCAGTGCTGTGAGTAGGTCGTTAAAGTCCCCCACTATTACTGTATTGCTATCTATCCCTTTCTTCAGGTCTAGTAACAATTGTTTTATGAATCTGGAAACTTCAATGCTGCGTGTGTATATATTTAGGATTTTTATATCCTCATACTGAATTGATCCCTTCATCATTATATAATGACCTTCTTTGTCATTTTTTTTTACTCTTTTTGATATAAAGTCTGTTTTATCTGATATACTTACAGCTACTCCTGCTTGTTTTTGGTTTCTGTTCGTGTAGATTACTTTTTTCTACCCCTTTACTTTCAGTCTGTGTCTTTAAAGGTAAGATAAGTTTCTTGTGGATAGCATATAGTTGGATCTTTTTTTAATCCATTCTGGCAATTATATCTTTTAAGTCAGTAGTCCCCAAACTTTTTGGCATCTGGGACCAGTTTTATGGGAGACAGTTTTTCCACAGGTGGGAGCCTGGGGGAGGCAGAGCTCAGATGGTGACGTGAATGATGAGGAGTGGCTATAAATACAGATGAAGCTTGCTCACCCACTACTTACCTGCCTCTCACCGCCTGCTGTGTGGCCCAGTTCCTAAGTTTCACAGAAGATAATTTTTCCACAGACGGGAGAGCTGGGGGTGATGAGGGGGGAGGTGGAGTTCAGGTAGTAACATGGCTCAGTTCCTAACAGGCCAAGGACAAATACTGGTCCGCAGCCCAGGGATTGGGTACCAGGTTTTAAATGAAGCATTTAATCTATTTACATTCAAGGTTAATATTGATATGTGAGGCTTTGTTTCTTTCATGCTGTTAGTTTATTTCCAGTTTTAAAAATTCTTTGTTTCTTTCATTTTCTTTGTCTTTTTGTCTTTGTGGTTTGATGAAATTCTGTCATGTTGTCATGTGCTTCCTTTCTCTTCCTCTTTTATGTGACTGTTTGATAAGACTTGTGAGTTTTATATATCCATGTGTTTTTGTGATGGTGAATATTGACCTTTTGTTTTCAGGTTTAAGACCCCTTTGAGCATTTTCTGTAGGGCCAGTCTAATAATGACAAATTCCCTTAGCATTTGTTTGTCTGGAAAGATTTTATTTCTTTTTCATTTATAAAGCCAATTCTGGCAGGATATAAAACTTTTGGCTGACAGTTATTTTATTTCAGCACTTTGAAAATGTCATCCCATTCTCTTCTGGCCTGTAAGGTCTCTCATGAGAAGTTCACTCTAGTCTGATGGGGTTTCCTTTATAGTTGACTAGATACTTTTGCTAATTTTAAAATTCTGTCTTTCATTTTGACTTTAGACATTCTCAATAAAATATGCTGTGATGAAGTTCTTTTTGTAGTCTATTTGCCTGGGGATCATTGGGCCTCCTGTATCTGGGTGTCTAATTCTCTTGCTAGACTTGAGAAGTTGTCATCAATTATTTTCTTAAATAGATTTTCTAAATTTTTGGATTTTTCTTTCCCTTTGGCAATACCGATAATTCCTATATTTAGTTGCTTTATATAGTCCCACATGTACTGAGAGCTTTGTTCATTCTTTTTTTTTTCTTTTTTCCTTATTTTTGTCTGAACTGGATTATTTCAAAAGACCTGTCTTCCAGTGCTGATATTCATTCTTCTGCTTGGTCTTTCATTGAAACATTTGAATGTATTTTGTATTTCCTTTAGTAAGTTTTCCAGTTTCAGAATTTTTGTTTGTTTTTTTTTAGAGATCTCTGTATCCTTTGTAAATTTCTCATTTATATCCTGAATTGATTTTCTGGTTCATTTGTATTTGTTTTCAGGTTTCTCTTCTCACTGAACCTTTTAAAAATCAATATTTTGAATTCTTTGGCATTTTGAGGAGTTCCTTTTGACTGGGATCTGTTGCTGGACGAATATTTTGGTCCTTTGGTGTCATATTTCCTTGTTTTTTCACGTTTCCTATGCCCTTCCGTTGACGTCTGCACATCTGGTGTAGCAGTCACTTCTTCCAATGTGTTGAAATTGCTTTCACAGGGAAAATTTTTTCCTGAAGTTGTATATTTGTCGTTGGTTGTGTAGGACACTTTGGCTTTAATTTTGGATGTCTGCAGTAGTGTGATTTTTACATGATTTCTTCAGTAGTACACAAGGTCATTGATCTGTGATTCCTTTGGTTTAGGGTACAGTTATTAGCTGAGGCTGTGGTGAAGTTTTGCTGGAGACTTGGATACCAAGTGCGTCAGTCGTTGGGCGCCAGTGGTGGCTGCAGTGGGCTGAGTATGACTGTTTTTAGGCCTCAAAGCAGAACACCCATTTCTTGGGTCTCCAGATGGCTGGCTCAGAGACTAATAGTGGGAGTAGCGGACCAGGTATGTGAGGAGGTTCTCAGGCCCCTGGGAAGATGGTGTAATGTGGGTGATGGACAGAGCAGTGGTGGAACAACCCACTGGGACTCAAACAGTTTGTGTTGGCATTGCTGGTAGCTGCAGTGTGTTGGGTGTGATAGTCTCCAGTTCCTTAGCTGTCCATAGGAGGGTGGTGGGTATGATCCTAGGTGTAAGCTAGAGTAATGCACATACTGAAACAGAGGCAGCAGAGGGGTGTGGGCCCTGGAGCTGGAGCATGGGACCCACAACCTAGCTCTGTACTGGCCTATCTAGTGTCCTTGCAGAGGCCACTTAGGCTGTTGTGCCTCAGTTTCATCTGAAAATGGAGATTAACATTGTAACTATTCTTACAGGGATTTTGTAAATCCTCAGGTAAGAGTTATAAAACTACTAGCCACAATGACCACTGCTATTGTTATTATCCTTTGTATTTTTTTTTTTAATACTCAAGAACTCTTAGATATCATTCTTCCACATATGATGAGAATCAGGGAAATCTGCTTATTCTTTAATGCTATCTTAAATGTCTCCTCTCTGATGAGGTACTCTTCCATTGTTCTCACACCCTGCAAATGAAAAACAGTAGTATCCCTCCTCAGAGCTAATGTAACACTTTTCCAATACCTTGAGACTGTAGTACTCACTGCGTTAAATCACACATGGCACAGCTGACTGTCTTTCTTTGTGCTACTTGAAGACAGGGCCCAACTTTTGCATCCTAGTCTTGGTTCACAGGAACCAGAGGGAACCGAGTCTGTAGATATTGGAGCCAGACAAATCAGGCTGTACTCCTTCCTAGCTCAATGATACTTGTACAAATCTATGTCAATGTGTATAATTCTCAAAAAGCAAAAACAAAAAAACCCATGACCTTCATACAAATATATATGTGAGCACACATCAGAGATTTATTATCACATTAATGAAGGAACCAGAAAGACGACAAAGTTCAATCAAAGAAGGATCTAAGAGCTGGTATCTATAGTCACTGAAAAAAAAAAAACCAACACTGAAATAAGATGGCTAAGTTATATACAAAGATAGTTAACGTCCTATAGGGCAATAAAACCATAACTTTTAAGGTTATCTTTTCTACTGGACAGAAATAATTTGCTTTCTACCAGACAAAAGTCATTTGTAATTTATTCATCTTTTACAAATTAACATCTTACATGAAAGCATCTGGCCCTAATTAGTCAGAATTCACGTGAAGGTATATTCCCCATAAGAATCAGATAATCCTTGGGTGAGCCTGTTTAGAAAATGCTCCAGTATTGAAAGGATTCGTGGCCATTCTTTTCTTTCAATTCTCAATTTTGGATTATTCTTAATCATTACTAACCTTTCTAAGCCTCAGTGTCTTTACCTGTAAAATGGGCATAGCAATACCTATGTACCAGAGCTAGTTCTGTGATTGCATGTGACAAGGTACACAAGGCACCTAGCACACTGTCTGCTGTGCTAAGTACTGGCACATGATTAGCCAAATATTAAGGTCCAAGCTTTGGGAGGAAAATGACAATGAGTGTCTACTGTGTCAGATACTTGCTATATATTTTATATATGCTTACATATACTTCATTGATTCTCAGGAAACCCTAACAGGTGAATGTTAATTTAATTCCAGTTTACATACAAGGAAATTCAAGTTATCAGGAGTTGAGTGACTTGTCTGGGATCTCAGAACTAGGGAGTACAAAGTGGGTCTGTGATTTCAAAGCTCTTTCCATAAATGTTGCTGCCTCTTTAAAAAAAAAATAAGAAGGGAAAATCACAAGACAAGGATTTTCAACAGCATTTGCCTTGAACTCGAATTTGATTTAAAGGCATTTATTCATTTTCCTGTTATTCATCCAGATTTTGTTCCTTCCTTTCTCCCTCCCCACCTTCCCCCACTCCTAAACCAAAAAGCTTTTCTCTTTACCATTCACTTAGCACTTCAAAGTGGGAAGCATGCGCCTCTGAGTGAAACATTGTGCCGGCAAAATGACACTCCATTTTCCAGGAGCCCTAACAAAGCCTTTTGATTTGAATGTCAATGCTGTAAGGATGATTAAATGTAAGATTCACTTTTACATTTCCCAGCTGCAAAATAAGTCGTACAGTTCGATTAGTTTGCCATGCGGTTGAGGATACGGCCCGTAAAAGTTGCTATGGAGATGCAACTAATGAGATTGGGAGCAGGACTGAGTCTGGGCCCAGAGAATTTCCGGGTAGTGAAACCGGAAAGTCTACAGGTTAGGAGAAGGACACAATTTACTTGTCTTTAGAGTCCTCTAAAGAGGTTGTGTTTTTACTTTTTCTGTGATACTTGGGCTCTCCATACTGACACAGGAGGACATACATCTTTCCTTCTTAGAGAAAGAATGAGGCACAAGCAGAGCCTTTGGTTGGTCTCTTTCTCTCTGTCTCAAATCATTTGCTGTCCTGTGACAGAATTATCTAGAAAAAATATCAAGAACTTATAATTTAGCTATAATGGCTTTAGCCCCCTGTCCTCTCCTTCTGGGCACCCCTTGATCCTACCAAACAAAATCTGTTTGTGTCTCTGTTAGACAGCATGCTTCTCCTGGCTCTGCAGGGATTTGAGCAGACGCCTGAATGAACTCAGAGAGCGAGACTTCTGAACACCTGCAGGAAAAAATGTTCCCCCCTATTTGTTTCCTTCAGGGCAGTTTTCAGAAAGTGTCATAATTTATTTTCTATTTTCTGTCCCCTTCACTGAGCTATAAGTCCATGATAGCAGAGACCATATTTATCCAGTTTTCTGTTGTACTTTTCCCACGCCCAGCACAGGGACTTGCAGGAATGAATGACTGCATCTGAATATGAATTGTGACTCTTGTCAGGTCTTTGGAAAAGACACTTTATTTTTGCTAGGTGTTAACCCCCCCGCCCTTTGTAAACTCAGAGTGACCCTCTCCTCCACCCACCTCTAGGGTTGTGGCAGGAAAGAGGCAATAATGGACGTACGGAGGTGTTTTAAATGGTAAGATGCTACAGAAATAAAAGGCTTTTTGATTGGGATTCATGGGGCCTTTTGGATCTGTGGCACATAGAGTAATTACAGATCCAAACAGGCTCCTTTCTCACACGAGAACTGACTCGAAGAAGTGTGTAGCAAGAGGTTATCAATATCCTTATTCAAACGGCCCCAGAGAGCCACACTAGTAAGATGTTCTCTTAATCTCTTTTGCAGGAGCATCGTAAGAATTCATTAAGGTTGGTAGAATGATTTGATAACCCCAAGTAATAGGTGTGACAAGAATGCAAACTTATAAAACATGAATTGGATTGCTTTTTTGGATGCCTTAAGCAGACAACAGGGGGAAGACAATTTCAGGAGGTGCTTGGTGATGCCTGGTGAAGAATGAATGCTGAAGTTGGCTGTCGCTTGTCCTATTTTTGCAGAAGGGTACAGTGCTGGGAACATAGGGGAGGCAGACAGAAGCCAGAACAGCAGTCAGGAATACCAGGTTCTGGTTTTAAAATATACTAATTGAAGAACTTCAGGCAAGGCACAGACCTTCCCCGGGCCTCAGTTTCTTTCTTGGATACATGAAAACATGAAAACACTTTGAAATCTATTCCACAAAACCAGATTCTATCAATTAGAATGACATGGGAAAAATGAAGTGGATTCTTTGGTTCAGTAAGATAGATAGACTTTGAGTTTAAAATTAAACAAGCTTGCCTTAGGACCACACTTCTGAAAGCTTTTAATAAGTACCTGTCAATCTTGTGGGTGATGGGGAGATGGAAGGCTGATGTATTGTATTTCTTTAAATTATTTTACTGTGGATTTTTCTTTTTCTTTTTTATCGGACGACATCTCAGTGAGTAGTATTTTCTGACTGCTTTAGGAAATACTGAAACCTAAAAATGATGACTTAGGTGACTGTCCATCCTCAAGTGTCACTCAGGGCAACATCCTAAGACACAGCTTTAATTTAAGTGAGGTAACCTTTTAAAACTTGTTAGATCGACTGTTAAAAAAAAGCAAGCAAGCAAAGAAACAAGCAAATACACCATCCACAGCCCCAAATTCTGCCCTTGGCCATCTCCTTTTGAATGTATTAAAGGTATTGAACATCAGCCTGTCTAGAGCCAAACTTGAACTCCTCTCATTCTGCATCGAGCCTGTCCCAGACCCCTACCAATATTCAGTGTCTGAGAGAGGCGCAGCCAGCCAGACTTGCCCATCGGAAATGGAGAGGTCATTTGTAACCGCTCCGTATCCCTCATCCCCATCTCGAAATCCTCTTTAGTCCCATTTATCTACTATGTATACACCTTTCTAAAGCCGATTGCTTGTCTCCATCTCATCCAAGATAAGTGCTGACAGGCAAGTCTGGTTGTTAGGACCTAGCACATACATCATCTCATTTAATCTTGAATATTTATCCCCGGTGCATAGATAAGGAACTGTGGCTCGGGGAGCTGAAGGAACTTGCTCAAAGTCACGTAGCCAGTCTTCTGACAGTTAAACTAAGAAAGAAAATCAGCTCTAAAGCACCCTTTTGAATGTATCATTGCTGCTTCCTTGAGAGCAACTCAAGTCCACGTTTCCCCATTGTTCAAATGTGATTGTAAAATATCCTGCCTTGCCTTCATTGTAGTATTAGTGTAAGTGTAAAATTTAGGACAGAGATGGATAGCACTTTAGAAATGTAAAAATTGCTACAAATACAAGGTCTCATTATACTACTGGGTTACAGAATTCAAACAGGCCAGGAGAATGTATCTCAATTGGACTAATCTGTGTGATAACAGCTTTGGACAATTTTTGAAAAGAAAGTACTGTCTAAAAGCTCTGTCCATCTCCTCGAGTAAGAACTCTAAAAAATTCATGAAAGGCAGGCAACATTAACCATTTGAACTGCATTTGTAATTTCCCAGCTGGGTTAATCCAGAAACTAAAGCCCAATTTTAAGGCTTCAATGCTATTAAAAGCATCCAGTTCATCTCCCTCATTTTACAGATGTGGAAACTGAGGCCTACGGCAACCTCAGTCAAGGTCAAAACCATGGGGCAAGTCACAATTCTATTTCTTTTCTTCTCTCTTTTCTTCCCCCAAATCTTAATTTAGGCAACTTTTCAGGATTTTTCTCCACCTATATAATCTCTAAATTCCTAAAACTGAGACTAAAGCTCTCCTTTGGCAGGTAAGAGGCCTCTGGCAGCCTAAGAGGAACAGGGCTTGTGGGCATTTGCCTTGGGAAGAAGGAAAGCTCCGAGGGTGTTGGCAGACACAGTCACAGACAGTGTGGGTTCGCTGTGCAAAGTATTTTATGTATGTCCCCAAGTGCCTGTGAACCTGGTGGCTGGGCTGTAAAATGAGTTCTGAGGGTAAAAAGGAAATAACAGGAGTAAGAGCCTTTACTAGGATCATTTCCTCCACCCAGATGCCCCCTTACCTCCCCAGATGCTCAGGCCACAGCCATCCTTCCAGGCATGGACCAAATATTGCCTGAAGGTTCTGTTTTTCCTCCCCGGTATTTACAACTTTGTCATCTTATACAAGCGGTACTACCCTCCACGAGAAATAAGCCAATAAGCCATATGTAGGGTTATAAAACGAGACATGAAAATGGTTCACCAGGGTCCTGGGCCCCTTTCACCACTCTCACTACTCCTTTTCCTTCAGGTGAAGCAGTTCAACGTGCAAACTTCCGGGCTGTCTTGGTGCGTCTTTATTAGGTAGGGAGGGAAGTGTGCAACCCAAACGCCTAGAAGGAACAGGCAATAATATAAATATACTAAGAGTTCATGTTTGAGACGACATGCCCTGCCTGCAGGGGCCAGCCACAACCCTGCTCCCACAGATTGCTGCTTCCTGGCAATGTAGACTCCCAGCACTGCCAGATGCTCCAATTTCTTAAGCCTAGCCCCAAATCTAGACTTTTTGGTGAAAGCAGCTGACTTTAAGATGTCGGCAATGAATTCTAAATTTCTGGAAATTTTGCATAGGCTATATAAGACATTGGTCAGCCAGATACAGCTCACAGGTTTACGGTCTCTGATTTACGAACAGATATACATAAACAAGGGCATATTTTATACATGTTCTGTGATTTGCTCATTGTCTCCAACTCCATACTGCTGGCAGTGATCTTTCTATGGCAGCTCCTATGGCTCATGTCATAACTTTTAATGGTTATATAGTACTTTCTGAAATGAATGCATGTTTGCATTCTCTTCGTTCTATCGATAGGCATATAAGTGTTTATACTTTCTCAACATCATAAGGCAGTCAACAAATCTTCCCTTCTACGTGCCTCTGAAATGTATGTGTGTGAAGACTCTTTAGGATGGATCACTAATTACTTTCTATACTAACATTTGCCATCCTGTCTCATTTCCTTGAATGGATGTAAAGAGTAGGAATCACATTTTATTCCTTCGTGTACTCTTCTCAGTATTTAATCAAGTGTACAACCCCTGAATGAATGACTAAATTAATGGACTGAAACAATAGGTCACAAAAATAAAACTCAGAAAACTTGATTTTTACCTCTGATTTTTCTGAGTGATTTTAGGCAAATTACTTTCCTTATCTGGGCTTCTATGACTCCATCTGTAAAATGGGCCTCATTCATTAAATAAATAAATTTTAAAAATTTTTTTATTGTCTTTTCAATTGATACATAATAGACTCACATATTTTCAGGGTACATGTGATAATTTGGTACATTCATATAACGTGTAAAGATCAAAGTAGAGTCATTTGGATATCTATCACCTTAAATATTTACCTTTTCTTTATGCTAGGAACGTTTGAATTATTCTCTTGTAGCTATGTTGAAATGTATAATAGATTATTGTTAACTATAGTCTAATTCAACAAATTTCAAATATTCATTGAGTATCTCCTATGTGTTGGACATGGGTTAAGTGAAGGATACAGCAGTGACATGGAAGTCATCTGGATCTGCTCTGAGTTCTCTGTAAACTTGGATGCTATTGTATCCTGCATTGCCTCTCAATCCCAAACCCTGAGCAGACTGGAAAATGGAAACAGTGTCACACTCTCCTAGGAGCAAGTACTAAGAGCTCTCCACTGAACATGTATACCATAGGGATTATTAAATGCTATGTACTGACAACTGCTAAGGGCAAAATATTCATAAGCAGGTTTCACTGTCGAAATATGTTATGCTTTGGATAATTTCCTCTGTCCTGTGAAAACTCATTATGGACTCTTTTCAAAGAGCATGGCTTCTACCAGTTAAGGTGATGGTAATCGAAAGGCATCATCTCTTTTTTCTGCCGGCTAGAAAAGGTAGGATGTCCCAGCTTTGCTAAACTTTATTCCCAGAGGTCAGAAGGGAGTAAAAATAGGAAAAGTGAAAACAAGTAGGACTAAATACAAGAGGGAATACGGCAATGAACTCATTAGCTGTCAAGGAAGGGCACAGGGGTGTCAGCATCTTGTAGTAGAAATAAAATCGCATTGAGAAAGGAGGCAGTACAGTTTGGTGGTTTAAATCTCTGCCTCTGAAGCCACAGAGGCATGGGTTTACTTTCTGTTCTAACAATTAAAATTTGTACTAATTGTACAAACTGTACAAATTTTAACCAGTAAGCTGTCCTAATTATCTGTAAAATGGTGATAATGCCACCTAATTAATTGGAATATTAGGTGCATTAAATGACTATATCTATATATAGTTTAGCCTAACCCTGCCTATCAATCATCAGTAAATTATTTTTATTATTGTAGAAGATGCAAATGATCTACTGCCTGGTTTTGTTTCTAAGATGGACTAGCTTTATGACCTTGGAAAAGACATTTTCTTTTTTGGGGCTTCTGTTTTATTATGTCTGAAAATGGTGATAAAACCTACCATAGCGACCTCTAAGAGCTATAGTGAGACCCCAAGAAAAGAGGTAAATGACAAAAGAATTTTATAGCCTCAAAGATGAGTTGGCAATTAATCAATGACCCAAGTTACACGTAAAGGAAAGTTACGAATTGGAGCATTTTCCCAATGTTTGAGACTGATATCATCTCACAATTTCATTAGGGAATAAAATGTAGCAGCTGGGAACAGAGCACATGACAACTTAATTAGATTCGGTTTTTGGTCCATTCTTTTAAATATTTGAGCATCTATCAGGTAGCATTTAGGTGCTATGAAATACAACAGTGAGCAATAGGGACTAAGACTTAGCTCTCACGGAGCCTAAAGTCAAATGGAGAGTCAAGCTGCTGATTAAAGTATCACACATAATATTAATAGAAACTGAAATAAGAGCTATGCAAAAAAAAAAAAGGAAAAGAAAAACCCAAAACTAAAACAAAGCAGAAGAGAGACCTAATTTTGATCAAGGGTTCTGGGTATGTGGAGGGTCATGGTGTTGAAATGGGGTACAGTTTGCATATATGTGATTTTTAATCCATCACCCGTACAACCCACACAACCACTATCTCCTTTCTAATGGTGATTTCATTGTTCAAGAAATTTCCGGTTACAAGATGATACATGGAAAAGAGCTCTAATTTTGCATTTAGATCAGATGTCATTTACTGAACTTTTATTATGTACCAAGTGTTCAAAGCACTTTACAAATATTAATGTTTACTTCCCCCCAAATTCTATTTTTACTCTCCCTTTTGCAGATTAGAAAATAGAGGTACAGGTGACACAAGTTCGTGTCATAATTCTTCTTTTAGGGAGACTGAACCTTGGGCAATGACTCGGGGCCTCATTTCTCTTTTTTGTATGATAAAGATAAGAGTCCCAGCCAACGTCTTAAGGTCGGCATAGAGATCATGTAGGATGATAAAGGTGCCTCTGTGTACTGAATATTTTTTTAAAATAGACTTATAAAGGGTCATTATTTGGGAGTATCCAGGACATAACATCACAGGTTCATGCTGGATGCAGCAAAAATACTACACCATTCCATTAATATTCGCAATAGTATCTTTGCTCAACCTTGCAATTTGTCAGTTCTTTTTTTCTTGCATTACTCTGTTTTTTTATTTTTTTTTTCTATTTCTATATATTTATGCCATGGTATTCCTGGATCCCATTCACACTCTTTTCTGGGACATTTGTAACTGCATTGATAACTTGGTAGAGCATTTAGCATCACTGATTTTGTGCATGGAGGTGACTCTGTGGGGAATGTCTTATGTTACTGCACAACTGGAGTTGTAGAGTAACATGATTCAATGAACAATGATTCAATTCCTTCTAAAACACCCCACATATAACTTCGCCCCATATAGGGGAAAAATAAAGGTAATGACCATTGAAGGGGATTGTGTGGGAAAACCCTCAGCTAGGGGCTAAAGCAATAGTCCTTTCCCTGATGACAATAGAACGAAATCCATACCTCCTTAGAAATGGAGCAGAATAAAAATTGATAGCATCACTGGCACTATAATTTGTACCATCACCAGTGATTTTTCAGACACTCTTCTGAGACAGCATGAAGACCTTCAAGTCTGACATTTCCCAAATCATCCCAGCCTCTCCCATGAGGTGGCATAAGGAAGGTAGTGTTAGCTATAGGTTCCCAATTTCAAATTTGCTGAAAGAGTAAACAAAGGTGTCTTCCTCTGGGTCACACTGCTTGTCACTGTGGTTCTTCTAACTGATCAAGTGGTTTGGCACAATAATTTCCACGTCCTAATCCTGGAACCCGAGAATATGGAAACTTAGATGGCAGAAGGGACTTTGCAGATGTGATTTAGTTAAGGATCTTGAGATAGATTATTCTGGATTATTTGAGGGAGGCAGGTGGGTCAGAGCAAGCAGAGGAAATGTGACAACATAAGCAGAATCTGGAGTGACGCATCCTTGAGCCAAAAAATGTGGGCGACTTCTGGAAGCTGGAAAAGGCAAGGAATGGATCCTCCCCTCGTGCCTCTGGAAGGAAGTTAGCTTTGGCAACCTCTTCAATCAAGCCCTGTGAAACTCATGTCAGACTTCTGACCTCCAGAACTATAATATAATAAATTGTGTTGTTGTTTTAAGCCACTAAGTTCGTCATAATTTGTTACAGCAGCAATAAAAAACCCATGCAGGTGGTGTGTAGTTACACAGTCTGAACTTGAGAGAATTGGGCAGGTGAGTGCAGGGGGAGCACATCCATCATTCAGAGAGGCAGGAAAACAAGACTTAACTTGAACAGTGTTTACAGACTGTGATGCTGCCATCCCTAGGTATAAAAGATCCAACAAGAAGTCTGTATACATTGCCTGGCCTGCATTTCTGCCAATTTACACACTGCAAGCTGGTTCTGATCTGCCAATCAGCTATTCTCCTGGTGTTCTAACTGCTGAAATCAGCAGGTTTCCCCCACACATGGCAGTAATTTATAAGCATTAGATTTTTCATCAAGACTTTCCTTGGGTTTCTAGCAGTTGCAACTTTCTGGATAGGCAGAACTCCAAGTAAATGGAACTTAGGAAGAGGATTGCGATCCTCTTTAATCCTCTTCATTTTTTCCCCCTTAAGGCTTTGAAGTTTTTTTTTTTTTTTAATATATAGAAGGCATTTCTATTCTTGCAAAAGTTTTAAGCACAAATACATAAAATAAAACACGAAACATCCACTCTCATAGTCCCTCACCCATTTCACTTTTCATATATATTATCTCTTTTTTGTACATATATTTTGCTTTCTTTTTTCTTTAAATTTGTTGGTACATACAGATCCTCTCACTACAACTGGTTTTATCTAATCCGTGAAGTAGATGTACCCTAATTTACTTAGTTCCCTATGAGGGACTTGCAAGTTGCTTTTGAGCATGTGCCATAGTGATCACCTCCCTCCCTCTCCCCCCCCACATACACACATAGTCTCAAGGCTTCCTATACAGAAAGACTATAAGATAAGATAATACATGGCTGGGAGATGATAGAGCCAGAAATTAAACTCAAAATGCATGAATCCAGAAACCACTACTCTGTATCTGCAACTTAGCCGCACTGTTTTAAGATTAGTGCGTTTCTGGGACTATTTTCTGTGTTTGCATATCATCCTAAGGTCTTCTTAACAGGGGTATATCATTGGAGTTAGGAAACTTCAGTTCTGAATGCCCTTCAGTGACTTCCCAGTCACAAGATCCTGGGTAAGCCACTTCCCTTCTCAGCTCTCATTGTCTTCATTTATTAAAAAAAGGCATATTCTCCCCCTGCCCATTTCTTAGGCTCACTTGGAAGGAAATATTTGTAGCAAAGAGATCATAGGGAATCAGGAGACCCTGTCTCTAGTCCTGACTTACCTTACTTACTATGTACTATTGGACAAGTCTTTCTCCAATTATGGAACACAGATTTACCAGTTCATGAAATAAGCTTTATAGGTTCTTTCAACTCAGATTTCAAAGAGGATATTGACAAAACATCATGAATAAATGGAGTCCATGAAGCTGATAGAATGCATTGTTAAGATTACATGGGATGGATTGTGCCATTAAGTGTGTCTTTGCAGAGGGCTGACCCACCTTCTCTTAAGACAAACATCCTGTGACTGGCCAGAGTCGGGGACAGCGCTCGTGGCCTGAATTAGAAAAAACCCAAGTGTCCCATATGGGACTGACTACACTGGTGACCTTAGCCTTGTACCAAGGTATAATCAGCCAACCCATTAACCACTAATCGTCTCCATATATGACTTGACATCACAAATACCAAGCTTTTAAAATCATCGTCTGACCCATTTGAGTAACATATATTTAAAAGTGATCAGAGAAGTCCAAGGCTTTAAGCTAGATAATGAATGATGAAATACATTTAAATCCATTATGATAAATAAGGGACTCATCTGTTTATCTACTTCAGTGTCCCTTTCATTTAGAACAGGGCCTAATCCATAGTAAGCACTCAAAGATATTTGACTGAATAAAATGATTAATGTTTAATGGAAATATCACTGATTTCTACCCATTATCCATGTAATGGGTCTCTTTAAATCCATGCTTAATAGCACCAACTGCCAATTACAAAAAGACTCACTTCAAATTATTTTGTCTGCTTAATTAGTTACGCTTAATTGATCCTTAATTAAAGGAGATATCATATAAAGAAGAATTTAGATTCTAGGAAAACTGAGGCTATGAGTCAAGAAGGTCCCATCAAAGGTTTATTGCCCATGAGAGGCAGCCCAAGGGTGACCTTGGATTCATTTCACCTTTTCAGTCCTCAGATGCTACATCTGTGGAATTAGAATAAATTAAAAGTTCACTAAAGTTGTAAAAGACTATGATCTTAAGACACTTCTTATTTTGCTGACATAAAACATTACGTGACAAAGATTGAGATCCTTCTGCTCAAAATACAAAGTCTGACATAACAATGAAGAAAAGATATTAGACTTGGGTTGTCACACTCGAGTTTTAGATTTAGTTCTTCCATTTGTTTAAAATACCTTAGGCAAGTTGCTTTACCTTTCTAGGCTTTATTTTTCTCATTTTTCAAATCACCAACCTATGCTAAAGGTTTTTGGGGAGATACAACTAAATAAGAGAACCATCAGTGTCTTCTGCCTGGAACCGTTTCTGAGTGTATGGCCCCTCAGGGATGAGTTTGCTGAGTCGTCGCATGTTCCTGATGAAGAAACTAAAACCTAGGAAAGGCAAAGTGATTTATCCAGTGTTAAAGAGGAAATTTATGAAGACCCAGGGTAGATGTCGTAGTTTTTCATTCATTTGATGCATTTGTTCATTGAGCATCTTAATAACAATTTGAGGCTAACTAATATTTGAGGACTTATTATAGGATAGACACTGTACTAAGAACTTTACATGAATTATTATGTAATTTTCAACATAACCCAAGGAGGTGGGTCCTATTATTGTTTCACAGATGAGGAAACTGAGCTTTGGAGAGGCTAAATGGCTTTCCCAAATTTACACAGCTAATAATTGATAGAGCCAGGAATTAAACACATGGAATTTACTACCTTCACCATTAACCTATCCTGATCTCTAACACCATGGTAGGTGCTAGAGATGCAAATTAAGACCTAATCTGGCAAAACTCACAAATTGTTCATCTTATATGAGCCTCAGTTATAATACAAAAAAGAAGCAATGCTATGATAAAAGGGCTCCAGGGTGTCTGGGATCACGGGGAAGGGAGTGAGAGCCTATGTCATGTAGACTTCCAAGAAGTTCTGTCCTTCCAAGAAGGTCGTGGCTTAAAAACACAGGGAGAGAGTGGGAATGGGAGCAAGGGATGTTCCCGGCAGAAGGAACAGTGTGTGTGAAGACCTGGAGAGGAGAAAGAGCACAGCTTGTCTGAGGGAGTGCACGAAATACGGTCAGGATGAGCGAGATGGAAGGCTGGAGAACAGCAGGGGCTGGGAGGAGGAGGCCTTGTGAGCCCTGGTTTGAAGCTTAGACATCACCGAGGGCAGGAAGAAGATATGGAGGGTTTCAGATGGAGCAGTGGACCGTGACACAGTGTGACTCATGTTTTGAACTATCCCTGTGACTGCAGGAAGGAGAACAGAAGACGTGTGTGAGACCAGAGAATGGGGGAGAGGTTGAGTGTGCCCTTTTTCAAATTTACTACACAAAAAGGGGCTTTGACCTTAGTATCTTCTTACTTCTGCCTGAAAATCTGTCGCTCTGGGCCGCCTAGGAACCCAGTAATGATAAATCCATATCCAAATAATTTCAGTAGTGTTTACTGAGACAATATTAGAGCCCTACTTTTTTTGTTGCTCCCTGTTTGCCCACAGATGTGAGAGCTGCCTGAGCCCACGCAATGATTTGTTGTGAAGCCATTGGCCAGGTGGCAGTGTCTTTGTCCCATGCTATGTCCCCTATATTGAAAACAAAAGGAAAACTTCAGGATGAGCCTCTTTGGAAGGTGACAGATAGGAGACCAGACCCTGTTTGGAGGCATTTAAACTTATTTCACAGTTAATACAGCATTTGGGGCACATTTTCCTACTTTTATGCCAATTTTTATGTGTTTCTGCCACACAGTTGGAAGCCAGGATCATAAAAAAGAAAGAAAATGGTACAAAAAATAAAAGTAAATAAGCACATTCTGCTTTAATGCTCCCAGGAGCACCGAGTCCAGCAAGTTTACAAGATAGTGAAAAAGAAAAAGAAAACTATACCACCGTATGTAAAGGAAAGAAAATACTATCCCTTTGTCTTAGAGAACATCAAGCAAAGATGGAGAGGAAGTTCTGACTTGAGACCAGGCAGAGCAGTGTTTAGTCCAGAATCTATCACTGTTTGTTCAGGTGATTTGGTATCAATCAAACTTCTATAAATCTGCTTCTTACTTATAAAATACAAAGTTTGTACCAAATGCTCTTCAAAAGCTTAGTGCTACAATTATGTTCATCATCAATTGTGCTAAGCACAGGATCGGGGAAGATATATAAGACCTTAATTTTTTTTTTAATTTCACAATATTATGGGGGTACAAACGCTTTGATTACATAAATTACCTTTGCACCACCTGAGTCACAGCTACAAGCGTGCCCGTCCCCCAGACAGTGCGCACCCCACCTGTCAGGTGTGAGTTACCCATCCTCCCCCTTCCCACCTGCCTGACACCAGAGCAGCTGAAAAGGAAGACCTGATGTCTGGTCTCAGTGAATTGCAGTATATTGTGAAAACAAGACTAACTTTACCTTATCACTTTTGGAGCAGGGATTTCTCTAACTACACTGTGTGAAACAGACTAAAGCCTTTTTAAAAAATTGATTAATGTGGTTTTACTTCAATTTGCAGGAAGAAAGTAAATTAATAAGTAGCATTTTCAGTGTTGAAGACTACCAGAGAAGATACCCTCTATACATCTGTTTATACTATAAATTAAAATGTTATTTGATTTAGCAGAAAATGAAATATGGCTATTTGGGTTGAATATAACATTTTTATGGTTTTCCATAATACACTTTTAAGTAGGCAAAAACTTCTATGTTCTATTTGAATTTGGATTTAGGTTCTAACACCCTAGCTGTGAGTCCTTAAGAAAAGTTATTCTCAGAAAAACAATTTTTTTTTTTACTATAAAATAGGAGCAATTATACTACTCAACTCGTATTTGTTGTGGGGATTAAATCAAATAAAGACCTAAAACATGTAGTACCATGTTTAGGAAAATAAGTACAACACAAATAGGTAGTGGATGCATAGCATGAGAAAATAAGTCAAAGAGTTTGAACTGGGCCTTGAAGGAGGAGGAAGATCTTAACAAATAAAAATAAGGAGACAAAAATTCCAATCAGTTGTTATGGTAGATTGATTGCTAACTCAGTCCTAATTGTCTATCACCTCTTGGATTCATATTCTTTGTAATACGACTTGTATTTCTTCTCATGAAGAGATAAGTCTGTTTCCCCACCTCTTGAGTATAGCTGGCTTTGTGATTTGCTTTGGCAAATGGAATGTGGCAGAAATAATGTTGTTCCAGTTTCATGACTAGGCTTTACACACGTCTGCTCATCCCTTTGGAAGCCTGCCTCCGCTGTAAAAGTCTAGGCTGAGCAGCCGGAGGACAAGGGTTATGTTCCACAAAGATGGGTCAGCCAAGCTGTCCAAGCTGAGGTTCCAGACATATAAAAGGCCCAGCTAGAACCACCTAGCTGACTTTACTAACCTCAGATACACGAATGAGCCTCACCAGCCAAGGTCAGCTCAGCAGAAGCACCCTGGAAGCCCACAGACTTCTGAGCAATACGAAATGGTTGTTGTTTTAAACCACATGGGATTACGTGAGTTTGTTACACAGCAATAGCTAACAGTCACTGTGTTGATGGCGGTGGTGGTAATAGAGGAATGGGAAAATGGTTTCAACCACAGGAGGAGGTTAAGCTGAATAAAGTGGATGTCACACATCTCTGAACTGAAGAATATTATTTAACAGACTTTGTAGCAGAAATAAAGACAAGTTATAAAGTATATTAGAGTTCACACAAAAAGGAACAAAGAGGCATTCATTGTAATTTGTGTGAAAGCAAAGAAAACAAACTATAAATGAACACACTGTATATTAGAGTGTAAGAAAAAGAACAAGTGATATTTATGACAAATGGCACTAAAGATGAATACCCTTAATATGTAGAATTCTAAGATACCTATCAAGAAAAATGAACCCTATAAACTCCTTAAAACCAATAGAAAATATTTCCTTTTATCTTAGTGCTGTTGAGCATGTTATTACCAGCTTTTTCCCTTTATCTAGTAATTTTTTATTCAACTTTTTGATCTTAGTCTCTTTCTCAGGGAAGTCTCTCTCAAACTTCCAGATTACAACAGGTCCTCTTGTTATATTCTACCAAAGAAACCCGCTCTTCTCATTAAACTCATCATTATTTGTTCAGTGTCATCTCCACAGGCCTGCAAATTCCATAAAGCATGAATTGAAACTGTTTTGTTCACCAATATAATTCTGATATCTGGCAAAATACCTGACACAGGGTAGACATTCAATAAATATTTGAAAATAAGTGACTTGCTGAGTGACAGCAATGGAATAAAATGGCTTGCCAAAACCAAACAAAAATGAAACAAAAGCGTAATTTTAAAAAGCCCAGTCTCCATAAATAACAAGTCTAATAGCCACACATGAATCAAGAAATGCAAATGAAAACAAAATATTTCATGTGGCTGAAAATAAGGGCTAAAAATAGTAAGACTCAATGCTAGTGAGGGTGTGGTTGGCATGCAACAGTTGATGTAATGATTGCAGAAAGAAATTTAACAAAGTAGCAATTCAAATATTCATACCCTTTAACCCAACAATTTCATTTCTAGAGGAAGAAAAATCAGATGCAGTCCAAGTGTTAAGAGCAAAGATGGTCATTGATCCCAATTTTAACATAAGTAACCTCTATGATCAGTAACAATATTGTACTTGGAGTCAGTATAGTTTAGAAGTTGAGAATGTGGGTTCTAGAATAAAAGAGATAGTTCTAACTAATCCTGGGTCCATCACTTAGTAGCATTGTGGACAAAACCTAATTATTCAATCTCTCTGACCCTTGTGGCTTCATCTGTGATGGGATAGTATGTGAATCAATAAATGTCTGGGTTGTAGGCGTTAGTCATTTGTCTTACTTTCAACGTACTCATTGCTCTTTGAAGATGCAGTAGCACCCACTGACATTTCAAATTCCCAGTTTGTTTTCTCTATTCTTTGTGCCATCAACAGCTGAGGGAGGCTGTTCTATTCTGTGTATTAATGTGTCGAATTGTAACTTAGAATCGCCATGGGCAACAGTGAGTAAGGAACTATTTGTGTGTGTGTGTGTACGCGCGCGCACATGTGTTTCTGCTATAGTTTCCTTTGTTCTGAGTTACTTTTGTTCTCACAAGTAAGAGTCTACGCTTGAACACAAAGTATTCCTCCCTGCAAAAAAGAGGGGGGGAGCAAAACAAGAAAATAAGCAAAATATTAATAGTTGGGATGACATAATCATAACTAATAGGTTTAATGGGCTATGTGGTATCTCTAAGTTCTTGACAAAAGACAAGACTAAGCCACTAAAAATAGACAAAAAATGAGATGTTTTTGAATATTAGCGTTATAAAACTAACATCATAAAAAAAATCTGGAGCCTACTTTTTTATAAAAATGAACTTGAGGTTAGGCATTAAGATATCTAGCTATCACCATTTCACTCTTTCCAAGTTTTTGTGATACTGTTTGTATTTTATTCAGGAAGAACGTGTTATGTAATTCATGCTCAACAATCCTAAATAGTTTAATTTTTGGCTCTTTTTTTGTTTTATGTTTTACTTTTTGTATATAAGAGAGCTTAAATCCTATGTAACAAAATATTTTATACGGTAAACATTAAATACCATTGTATACAATTGGGAATTAACTGTTTAATATTTTTAAAACAAAATTTTTGTTTTGGCATAATTTTTAATTTATAGAAAAATTGCAAAGATAGAACAGAGAATTAGCCTAATCCATTTTCCCTTACTATTTAATGTTTTATATTACCATGGTACACTTGTCAAAACTAAGAAATTGTCATTAACTATTAACTAAACTCCAGACTTCATTTGGATTTCACTGTTTTTGCATTGCTGTCGTTTTTCTGTTCCAGCGGCAACCCAGGCTACCATATCACATCTAGTTTTCATGTCTCCTACTTTCCTTTGGTCTATGGCAGTTCCCCAGTCTTGTCTTGTTTTTCATGAGTTTGATAGTCTTGAGGAATACTGGCCAAGCATTCTGTAAAATATCCCTCAATCTGAGTTTGCCTCATGTTTTTCTCATGATTAGACTGAGGTTATGGGATTATAGAAAGAATAGCGCAGAAGTAAAGCATCCTTTTAAATCACATAACAGAAGGCACATGATATCCAGAAAACGTGATTGGTGATGCCCATCTCTGTTACCTTGTTAAGGTATGATTTGACAGATTTCTCTACTAGAAAGTTACTCCTTTTCCATTTCTCTATTCTCTTTTGTGGAAGTGAATCACATTCCAGGGGAAGCAGGACTTATGCTCACCTCCTATAGGAGGAAACATCTCTCTATATATTATTTGTTATTATTCTATAGCAAAGATTTATCTTTTTTCTCCCATTTATTCAATAATTTATTCAGTATAGATTCACGAATATTTTATACTTGGGGTTATAATCCAATATTACATTATTTATTTGTTAAAATTGTTGAAGATTTGGGTATTGGGAACTCTTGCAGGTTGGTACCTGTGTCCCTTTGACATACCCTATCCTTTTGTTTATTAAGTACATCTTTACTTTTTAGTACTACGAGATACTTGGGGCTTATTTTATATTCTCCCTGTCCTAGCATTAGAGTCAGAATTTTTGGCTTTTAAGTAAGCTTTCCTTGGCGTACCTCGATTTACAGCATCCATGCATACCATTTAAGTGATTAGTATGGGATGTCAGGTGCTAAGCATACAGAGATGCTTGTCCCTAAGCAATCTCTCACTGCCATCTCTCTCTATTCCCAATGAGATGATCAGACCAAAAGTACTGTACTTAAGAACAATCCTGATAAAAACAATAAAATTATGATGGGCCTAAGCCAGAAGCTATCTTCTCACAAAGCTCTGTTTCTAAATAATTCTAGTCCTTGAAGCTTGAGTAAGTCTTCATTCTGTAGATACAACTAGCCAATTTTAAATATGCACCAATAACTGCAAAAGAAATAGGATGTTAGCGAGATTACAGTGCAATATACAACAATGAGTAATAGATGATTTGCCATTTGATTGATCATAGGCCTTATCTGGGGTTAGACAAAGTGGTCTGGTGGAAGAAGGAAAGCTGAAAAGGCATGCTGTTAACCACCCCTTTGTTCCCTTTGATCTCTCATTACATCTCCCACTCTTCTGGTCCCCTAAAGATTCAGGCTGTACCAAAGCCATGGAAACACTAATGATGCTGAGTCATACGTGCTCTCCATCGGGATGCTGTTCTCTCTGCTCACCAAGTGTCATTTGAGAAAATGTTCTGAGCCAGCTTTATCTACCTGTGTTTCATGATGTCAGCAAAGCTGGGGGTTCCTTTAGCCTGTTCCAGTCCCCCCATGACATAATTCAGAGAATGTATATTTCAAGCCACCCCCTCCTCATTTCTATATATTTAGTCAAATACAGGGCAGGATTTGGGTACTCTTGTTATAATCAAAGGCTTCTCCGTAGCTGCAAAGTGCCCTGGGAAAACTGGCACCTGCTCTTTATTTTTGATCAAAAGACATATCCTCAATCCTCTTGTTGCCATTTTAAAAAAAGAAAAGAAAAGAAAGAAAAGGAAATATCCTGGCCTGGTGTCAAGAGCCCTCAGTTCTAGGAAAGAGTCAGCCCTTAGACCATGAATGTTATAGTATATGTGGGCCCAGTTCCCTTATCCATAAAGGAGATATAACTATATTTGTCTTGACAACCCTACAGCTTGTGGGAAGAATAACTAAAGATGAAAAAGTGCTTTTTTGTGGGGATGAATGTTATCACATTGAAAAATTTATGTTACTAGAAAAAAATTGCCCAATCCTACAGATTTATTAGCTTAGATTAAACAGATACTGATGTTGGAGACCCATGGCTTTTTCATACCGAGAATTGATTAAGAGGAGGAGGTGAAGCTCACAGGGGATTATGTCCCAGGATTCCAGCTGTCAAAGTCAGGTGATGGCCAACTGTCAAAAGGGCACCATGAAATCACGATCTTTGCAGACTATTGCTGAAGCCCCCAGCTGGTCCCCTGTTTCCTCCAGTCCCTGCCCACATCACCTCAAAGACTCATTCGTATATTCTCCCAAATCCTATAGCACAGTTTCTCAAACTTCAGGGTATGTCAGAGTCACCCATGGGGGTATGTGAAGGTGTGAGTTTCTGGAATTCAGTAGGACTGGGACCTGTACTCTAAAGAAGCACTCTGGGTGGGGTAGGTGGTTTGAGAACCATCTAGAACATAGCTGGGCTGAAGATGAAGTCCAGACTCCTTATCCTGGCATTTAAGGCTTCTCCAAATCTGATGTCAATATACTTTTTTTTCGTCATGTTCTTTATTCCTCATCCCAATCAGCTTGGCAGCTAATAAGGATGCAGAGCTCTCTTCTTTGTAATGTCTGAATACATTCTTCCAGCCTGACTGTAGTCCCCACCCATCCCATATGCACTCCTAGTCCATGCCAGCCCATAGCAGTATCTTCCCTCTACTGAACTTTCATTGTGTGAAAATTATGGAATCAAATTTTTGGGAAAGTGAAGGGAATGGCAATGAGAGAAGTTTTCCTAGAAGTATCATCATTTGAGTTGAGATTACAAAGAAGGAAAACTTTTTTCATCAGGAGGGTTCATACCTAAATGAGGAGAGAGATTTCAGGTGGAAACATAGCACAAACAAAGTCAGGTTTTGTGCACATTAAAAAAAATGTTGTGTCTAAATCATGGAAGTTGAAGATTAGGTCAAGGTCAGGTCATAGGGGAGACTTTAACTTTATATGCCCTTCAAAGCATTACAGATTTTGTTCCTGGCAGAGCGTGGTTGCAGATTTGGGGACTATTATGATGCTGGCCTAGAGAGCACTCATCTCATATAAACTCGGAAAATATAAGGAATTTTCCTGCTTATGTTTAAATGTCAACTAGTCTGTTTCTCAACTGATCTTGGACCAATTGTTTTACTTCCTTGAGCCTGTTTTCTCCCCTGAATCATAGCAGAAGTAATAGATCTCAATATATAGGGTTCTTGGATTCATATAACAAAGAACGAAGCCCTTAATAATTATATAATAATAAATATTTAATACCCATAAAGCATACAGGAAATGAATATTATCACTCTTTCCAAAAATGAAAATTGTCTCTGGAGATTATAACTTGCCTATAGTAACATAGCTAATAAGAACAGAATTGGGCAGTATTTTGCCCTACATAAAAGCCAGATGGGTCTTAAAGGACCATTTACTTCAATGATCTCATTTTATAGTAAAGAAAATTGAGGGTCAGAGTGGTGAAGCAACTTAGCCAATGTCACACAGTAAGCACTATGAGCACATCATAGTGCTAGGTAATATAGGAGACATAAAGATGAGCAAGACAGTCCCTGCCTGTAAAGAACTTCCAGACTAGCAGGGAAGATGGCTGGCGGCTTTGGGAAACAAGCCTGAACAGTCACAGGGTCTGAGATGGTCAGGAGGATGTAGGTTGCATCTGGACCTTGAAATTTGTGCCCACTGACCAAATGGCAGATGAAGGAAGGCCAGAGAAAGCAACATTGGAGCGGCCACAGCCTTTTAAAATTACTGCCTATAATTATGTTTGCTAAAAAAACCCAAAAATTGGAGCAGCAGGGAACAGACCCTGTAGTTAGTCCCAGATCCTCCCCCCACAATTCCTCAGTGCACATGCAGTGACAGCTGTCATTCCCCAAGCAGCTTAAAATCCCGAAGTGGCCTTGAAGCAGAGGGTAGAGCCACAGAAGCTGCCTCCGCCCCCGCTACCAGGGTGGCCTCACACAGCGTGCTGGCGGCGGCCTTTGAAGCATGGCACAGAACCCACAGGCACCACAGGCCTCAGCAGCTCTGCTCTTTCCCCCACAGGCCACTGCTGTGCTTCAGTTTGGGCCCTTCTCCTAGCTGACAAACTAGGATAGATCTGAGGGCTGGAATCCCTTGTGGGGCCACCTGCATGGCTAATCACTCCTATGTCCGCATGGGGGAGCAGGGAAGGCACAGAAGACTGGTCATTAAAAAGAGACCTTGCTGAGATCGGGTTTCTGGGGCTGAACACCTTTGCTTTAGTTCTGAGAGCTGCAATCCAATTGTGCATTTCAAGAGAGCCTTAGTTGTACGTTGAAAGAGACTGGCATAGGCTAAATGTCTAACTTGAAGAGGAAAGGCCAGGTAACCTCATGGAAGTGAAAGTTTTTGTTGATGAGAAAGAACTCCTCCCTCCCCATTATGTTTACTATCTTGCCCGAAATTCTACCACTGGGGGCATGGGCCTAGCTCCTTTGCGTCTGGAACGTATTCTGGGAAGGAAAGCCCTTGAGGTAAGCTCTGATGATCAGCTAAACCACAAAGAGAAATTTCACTTATGTTCCCTTCCAAAATCTGACCACTGGTTGAGAAGGAGCTAGCCACAGTGAATGCCACTGGGGCTTGGGGATTGCATTAAAACATTGAGCGAGGCAGGTGACATGTACCTTGGTTACATTTTGCTGTGACCATCAATGGGTCCTATGTCCTTGTTACCGGAACTACTGCCAGCTTCTCTAAGGCAACAAGAATCAGAAAGGTTTTAATGAGACCCAGCCTTTATCCATCTCTTCTACTGGCTACACTGCCACCTCAGCAAGGTGGTTAATTATTGTTTTTGATAATGTGGAGAATGACTGTCCATATTGTTCTTTTTAGAGCACGTTCTGACCCTTAATCCCATGCATCCTTTGAAGTCTTGCCGCGATGCCACCTCTCCCAGGGAACCATCTCTTCCCTTCAGCAGCCACACAGAGCTTTCTCATCCAAAATACTATAGCAATTTGTATCACTAATAGAAATCTAACAAAAGTTAGATTTCTTTTTGCAAGTATGAGGGGCTCCTCCTTAGCTGAATAATTACTGCATTTTTTTCACTCTTGAAAGTTAATACGAAAGCAAAAATCATGAACCCAAAACATTTACTAATTAATTAAACCCTTATCAAGTCAGCGTCCATGCAACCATCTCTATTAGCTCAAAACTAACATCACTGCAGACTAGGAATTGACAATTTTTTTTTTGTAGAAAGACAGCAAATATTTTGGGTTTCGTGGGCCACGTGATCTCTGTCACAACTACTGTGCTATTGTAGCATGAAAGCAGCCATAGATGATATGTACACCACTGGGCATGGCTGTGTGCTGATAAAACTTTCTTTACAAAAGCAGTCACTGGGCCAGATGTGCTGCTTGGGCTACAGTTTGCTAACTCTGATGTGGACATAATGTCTCCTTCATTGACAGTTTTCTGTTGATTGTCAAAGTTTATAGGTATAACAGAATGTAAAGCAGATACAAAGTCAATTTGCAAACTGCAAGACTTCATTGTGTCTATGAAAGTGATATTGGATAATTGCTTAAACCACCCTTAAGCTGTGGACAAACAAGATTCTGGCAAATTTAGACCAATGAAAGAGGAAAAGAAAATCAATAAATATCACAATAGCAGAGGAGCTTAAGTGAGGACTCAATATCAAAGAATGTAGAAAAGCCCTTGAGAAAATTGATGAACTATCAAATACTTTTTGTAAAAATTACTCATTTTATGATCATGGTTTAAGAGTCCAAGCTAAAGAAAAGGGTGATATATCTTGCCATCACAAAACTAAAGAAACATTATGCCCACAGATAATGTACTTCATACTTTATTTACCTATGAATTAGGACATTGTTGCAATTTTAAATTAGATGCTGATTGATGAAACAATAAGCCTGGTTTTATATTTTAATTCCATTTTTCACGATCAGTTCCTGGTCAAATGTTTTCTATCATTTATTTACTATAAAAATTTGGTTCCTATTTTGAATGTTTATTTTAAAGAGGCATTTATTTTGTGAAGTATCCTTATGCAATAAAGACTTCCTTTACGTAAAATCCTCATCTTCTTAAAGATCTTGAGGTTAAGAATTGCATTGTATTCCTCCTTCTTCACAGCTCCCAGAGTCATATTTTATAGGCAGTCGACACTGCATGAATACATACTTCCTTTGTGACTCATGTCACCTAGCTTCTTTCTTTTAAAAGGTGTGTGTATGTGTATGCAGTCCTTGCTTTAGGTGGTAGTATGAGATTATAAAATTACTATACAAACTTTAACTACACAAAGCAATTTTAATCACTAGTGCAATCATTATAATTGTTCTATGACCTTTAAAATTTTTTGTCAAAACTTTAAAAGCTCTCTTGCTGTTGGCTATAAATATATAAGGAAATAAAAAAAATAATAAAACTAATATTCACTTGGTACATTGGAATTAAGATATTAGAAACATTGGGAATTAAACTGTTTCATTTCTTTATATATATGAAAAAACTTACTGGTAGTTTGAACAATGCTCACCTTCTGCTTGCCATATAGCTTACCATACGGAGCAAACATTTTTTCCATGCTTTGGTGAATTGTATCCTCTTTTCTCAGTTTTGATTGGCTTTTAGCATTTGATGCTTTTCTCTTTTAATATCATGAAATAGCTGCAAGAGTTACGTTAGTATGAAATGTTTTACTGGTGTCACTTTCTCGGCGATATCTTCACAAACAAAGTCTTTGTCACAAAGTTTTTGTCAAAAACACTTTTCCCACATGAATAATTTTACCTTCACTAAGTTCCTTTAGTTGGATATTTAGAGTCAAGGCAATGCCAACATTCCCATGCTCAGCTATTTCTTCTATTAACTCCGTTATGTCTTTCAAATTTTATTTCTAGCATTATCACTTTTATTCCAGCATTGCTGCACTTTCATCTTTGTTGGCCAATTCACTCTTTTGATTATCCATTTTTGTAAAATGTCACATGGTCTTATCACTGGAAGATAGGACGGCAACAGGACTACACACTTTGCTGTCTGTGAATAACTGATATGCAGTGACCAATTACCAGCAAACTTTGCAAGTAGTGACATGATTGCTCACTGATCATGAGACACATCTGCTATTTATGTAGTGGGTGGGGGACTGAAGAGCTAGCAGAAAAACGTGTACCCTATCGAGTTATCCACAATTAATACACTGCGGTAACTAAAATATAAACCGTGTTGTTCGGGAACTGGAATTATCTAACTAAACTGGGACAACTAAATGTTTCCATATTGGAACTGTGCGAAGTGGGGACTTCCTGTAATTATTATTATTATATAAAATAATATATTACCATAAAATTTAGCTTTTAACCACATAAATGTATTATCAATTCGAAAGCTCAAAATAGGTTTTAAACTTTATCACTTTCTGCAGTTACACCCCAAACAACCTCATGGTGCTATGAGGTTTCTGTGCATTTTTCATCCAATAAAATAAAATTTTCTTTTTGGCCAGTGATTCATCCTATGCTTCACAATGGGGAACACAGCTGTCCTTGTGTATGAGCAGATGGCCCTGCTCCACCTTCTGGTGATCCAGAACACAGGGAACCTGCCTACACCTCCCTCCCGGGCACACACCCCGGCGAGATGTCTGGTGGTGCAGGAGAGTGAGACGCTGGAGTGGTGCTGGGACCTGGAGGAGACTAGCACTGGGCTGGGGTAGGGAACGGGCCTCGTAGAAAGTGGAGCAGACTTTGTGGTAGCTCACATATCCTGATTTGAAACATGATCAAGAAAGCCCTTTAACCTTTTGTACCATTTGATGACTTTATGTAATAATGATATCCAGGATTGTTTCTGTCTGTAGAACTCCACAGATGGGGCCCACACATCTCCTGACCCTAAAGACTTTTCCAATGTAATAACACCACTCTACGGCTTGCATATGTAAGTCTTTAATTTTTTTTATAACAAACCAGAAAGGGAAGGTACATACGGTTTTATTAAATACATTCTTTTTCTTTCCAAAGAAGGAACTGAGATCCGGAGTTGTAGGCTGCACACCTGAAGTCCCACTGAAATCTCACCATGGGTCCATGGCAGATGGAGTCACAGATGCCCTGGAAATAAGCTAAAAGGCAAGACCTTTCCTAGGGTAGAGATGATGCTTCTCATAGGTTCATGGAAGAGATTCAGTGAAAGAACTATGTAGCACAGGGGAAGCTACCTGGAAGAAGAAGAAATGTGATATTAAACAGTAATCCCCAAAGAATGTTCCTCTGGTCCCCAGTTTCTAGAGATGACAGCTTTGATAACTACTGTAATTTTTGCAACATGTTAATTTGCAGTAATGATAGATAAAAATGGGAATATAGAACGGGGCTGTAAGCCCCTATCCTGGAGGGCCAATCATTTACTTACTCATGGATGAGTTCTCATGCATGAATCATTCCCTCCCTCGATGAGCTTCTAAGAGCAGACAGTTCTGGGGAAAAGCCTTTAGCAATGGGTCCCAAAATTATGAGGTTGAGTTATTTGCTGTAGAATCAAAAGTAGGTACTAATAGGGGAGGCTGATGCCCCAGGTCCTGCAGAGGTGGGGGATGGGATTAAAATATTGGTTTAGGGTAAAGAGACATTTACCCCTGAGGGAGCTGCCTTTCTTTCTGCAGTAGAACTCTTTCCCTGTGTCCAGCACACTAGATGTTCTTCTTTCTTCTGTAATAGCATCTTTTATTTTGTGTTTTAAAATTAATTTATTTTTATTGATGCATAGTAGCTGTACATATTTTCATGGTACATGTGTGATAATTCATTACATTCATATAATCAAATCAGGGTAATTGCGATATTACCATGTTAGATATTTATCATTTCTTTAAGCTATGAAAATTCAAACTATTTTCTTCCAGCTTCATACCATCTTAATTTACCTTTTGGAGAATCCTCCCACCTCTCAGTCTCATTTCACGTAGCCCCAGTGACCACTGGGGCTCCAGGGATGGTGAAAATTGAGCCATAGCTAAATCAACTCATTGTCCTGGCCATGTGGCTGTTTGGGAACAGACACATGATGCAAGACAGAAAGTAATGTTTAAATCTAGGATGTGTGCTGGAAATGGTGAAACAGAATATTTTCTCTCCCTGCCACTGTTGGACATGGGAAAAATGTATGTCTTTAGCTGCTAGGCTCTGCTATGCAGAGAGCCTACTAGAGGAAAAATAGAGCCAAGATATGGAAAGTGCCCAGAGTTTTGACAATACTATTGGAGTCCTCAAAGCCCACCATGCCTGATTCCCCACATGAACTTTCCAATTATATGTCCCAATAATATTCCTGCTGGGGGAGATTGAAGTACAGAAAAGGGAAGAGCCTTACTCGAAGTCACATGGCTGGTGTATGGTGGAATTAAAATAACAACTTAGGTCTTTGAACTCCAAGTTCAGGGCTCATTTTACTCTTATGATACAGGGATAAGGTTTTACGAAGTAAAGAAAACATGTAATAGATAAGGGTAGCAGAGCTAGAATTCAGGGTAGGAGACAAAAGCAATAACAGGAACGTTCAGAGGCTGATACCTCAAACCATATAACAATAAAACCATAGCACAAGGCAAGAAATCTTGCATGGTAATTTTGATCATTCAAACATAACCAAACAATGCAGCTGATGAAGCATATATTTCTGGCTTCGGGAAGCTGGAGCAAAGGTTTCATAGCTTATTCAAAAATCCCAAAGTGAGATAATGAAGGTTTTTAAATGTAGGCATTTAGATTTTTCATTGTTCAGCACGGATGGTAACATAAGCACAAAAATCCTAATTCGCTGAATTTTGAGTATGTGCCAATGTTACGATGTTGAGCACAGGCTTTGCCTGACGAACTGAAGGACTGGCTGGAAGAACCCGGATTCTGATTCAGGTAGCCCACAGCACCACCTTTCAGATTTTGCAATGACTTACTTTCAATTGGTTCTCAAATCCCTTATGTTTGTCCTTGTTCGCAAGCCTTCAAGAAATTCTTAAAGGTCATTTTATTTTTCTTTGGATTATTACCTTGTAAAAGCCAAGTCCCAGCAAATTATACAGAAATGTGATAGAGTTAGGGATGTGCTAAAAATGGTTCCTTGATATAAACACATGATGCTACCAAGAAAGTCAGAGTTAAACACATTTTTTCCTTTTATGGGCTCGCTTGTCCTCAGTATTTCCTCCAAACAACCCCACATGAAAGCGTTACAGTAGCTTGAGTATGCCCTTATCACTCGGGAATGTATCTGTGTCTTGTCTGTCATTTTGTTTTCAAGACGATTCTACGTGATATGATGAGGTTGAGTGGCAACAAAACATTTATATTTTTCTTCAGAACAAAAAAAAAAATCTAGAAAATGATTGCATGTGTTCAATGACAATAAAAGCCAATTCCATCCATGATTTTTCTTTCCTTTGCTGACAATGAGTAATCCTTACAAATGAAATGGTAGAATGGCCTTTGTTAATGGAGAATGGAAGTTCAATATATGAGAGGATGGTAAGAATTACTTTCAAAATGTTCAGTTTTTCTGGCTTAGAAGAAACACTGTGTGAGAATTGTTAAATAAGATAAGTGAACCCCTGACTAGCTTTTGAAGAATCTCGGTATAACAGAAAGTGTCATAGATGATTGGAGATAGGCAAGGTGATTCAATCAATTCTTGACCCATGAGTCTAATGTCAATTTTGGAGAAAAACTTAGAATAAAGTATTTGAAGATGTGGCTTGTGACTCCTTTAAGAAGTAATAATAAAGAGAATACTCTCTGTTAATGGTGACTGTTATAAGGAAAATATACATTAAGCTTATGACAGTAATTTAAATTAGTTTCCTTTATTTTTTGAAATGCTATTATTAATCTTGAGTAATCTTAAGTAAGTGGTTCTTAACTGGGTACAATTTTGCCTCCCTCTTACCTGGGACATTTAGGATTATCTGGAGACATTTTTGGTTGTCACAGATTGTGAACAGGAGTGGTACTTGTGTCCGGTGGGCAGAGGCCAGGGATATTTCTAAACATCCTACAATATACAGGACATCCCTCCCCCTCTCGAAACAAAGAGTTATTTGGCCCAAAATATCAATAATGCTGAAATTGAGAAATTCTGGTCTAGATCATGCATTACTTGTTGAGTATTATTGCGTCTAAGGGAGCAAAATTTGTTTTTAGAGAAAAAATTGAGCTGAGAAATCCTATTTTTATGTATAAAGCACAAATACATATATAGTACATAAACAGATATATGGTGTATCTGTAGTATTAAAATTTCACAAGACAGAGTAATTAGGAAAAAATGTCTCAAAAGGCTCCTTGGGGGACCAATAATGGAAAAAAAGTTTGGGAACCTTTATCTAGAGCAGGGATTAGCAGACTTTTTCTGCATAGGGCCAGTTAGTAAATATTTTTCCCTTTGTGATCACGATAGTCTTTCTGGCAACTACTCAACTCTGCCATTATAGCACAAAAGCAGCCACAGAAAAAAAAATAGATAAACAGATGGGGACAGCTATGTTCCAATAAAACTTTATTAAAAAGAAAAACAAGAGCAGGGCTATATTTGGCTCATGGGCCAAAGTTTACAAGACCCTTCGTTTGGGGATCAGTATAAAAACCTTAAAAACACAAGATAAATGGCTTATTAATGTGCAGATACATTAAGATGATTGTATATGTGAACATTAAGAAAGACTCAGTTATATGAATGAACAATTAAGGGAAATTTCCCTTGGGTAAAATTAAACATTTGTTCCCCCAAATCTGATGAACGGATGGATACTAAACTTGAGGGAAATACCTGATGATATACCACAATTTGGTATACTTGGCATTTCAGTTAAAAACATAAATTTAAATAAATTCATAAGGCACACTTATCACATAATAGAAGGTCGGCTGTGAGGACGGAGAAAATTTACAATCCAGGATAGATTAGGGCTCACCATAGAGAGGGATAGGGATTGGATTAGGATGAAGAAATGTAATGAGGTTTTAATATTACTGCTGCTGCAAAGAGTAGCTAGTCTGCCTTTGCAGATATCATAGAGCATAATAAGAGCCACTAGCTTTAGTTTGCAATGTTTACACTTTCTCCACCTTTTCCCCAAAAGCTAAATCAATGACGTAAATTCTAGGTATATTTTTATCTATTGAACTTCATCTCTGGCACCAGAATAAAGGGAACTGGCACTATTAGTAGACTGTAAATCTAGATGCATGCAATGGTTTCAACTCAACAGTGGCTTAAATAAGGTACACAGATTTCCCAATTAAGTAACTGTCTAAAGGTAGACAGTCTAAAGCTGGCAGAACATCTCTACTCTTTAAGATTATCTCGAGAACCTGGGCTCCTTCTTAATTTGTCGTCCCATCATTTCTAAGTTGTGGCCACTTACCTGCATGGTCTAAAATGGTTCGCCACCACCTCCATAATCCAGGAAGCAGGATGAGAAGGGGAAGAGAGAACAGCTCCCTTTAGGAGCTGTGACTCAGAAATTGTACACACCACTTTTGTCCACATTTTGTTGTCCAGAATAGCCACATAGTTACACCTGATACAAGGAAGGCTGGGAAATGTCTTTAACTGGGGGTGGGGGGGGGGGTATGTGCCTATTATATAAGAAATGGTATGTGGATGTTGAGGGTAACTGGAAGTCTCTGCCACAGAATTTAAATAAAAACAAGTTATTGAATAGCTCAATTAGGATGATCAGTGTGTTATAGAGACTTGAAATCATGCCGTAGGAGGAATAAAACAAAATTTTATATTCGAAAAGACAGTGTGGAATCATGAAACCAGCTTTCAAGTGCTTAGAAAAGAGGAAAAATTTTTCTTTATATAACCTTATGAAGCCAGTCCTGGGATCAATGGCTAGAAGAGGTGATAAGGAAGAAATTAGGAAAACAGAAATCATACCAGGCATTGTTTTGTCTTTTTTTTTTCTTTTTCTTTTTTTTGCTAAAGACACGAAGATGAATAAAACAGTGATGACCTCTGCTCTACTGGATACTGGATAATAATAAATAGTAGAGAGGCGTGTTGGAATAAACTGACAGAAATACTTGGAAATTCGTGTACAATATTGGGGATTTTCATGGACTTTTAAGCTGTTATATGTCAGAGGTATGATTCTGTCAAATATGATGTTTTTCATTTTCAAGTTCCATCAACCAATTGCCTTAGGATCAAAAGCAAGAAATAGTTTAAAGGGTGGTGGCTTTTAGAAAAAAATCAGATATTTAAAATAAAACAAACCTTGTTTGTTTTAAGGCCTCTAAATTAAATATAGTGTTGAGGGAGTCTAATTGGTGGTTGTATTTATTTGCAAGTCTTGGCCCTTTTCATCCCTATGGAAAACTATAATCCTCATGCTGGAGCGCTCTGCAGTCTGTCACTGGGGGGTTCTGATGCCCAGTGGGGAGCAATTTAAATGCTCGGGTGCCCTGGCAGGAGCGATCCCATGCCCACAAGCATTGCTCAGGTCTCTATATGAATATATTCTTTCAGCTCATGAAGAAATCAGGACTTATTTACAGAAATAAAAGCAAGAGATGTTTTTCCATGAGAGGGAGGAGATGCATCCATGGCAGTAAGGTCAGACCTGGCCAAGGATAAAGTAGGGCCTGGGTTCCGTGTAAAACCCCACCACTCAGAAACTGCATGACTCTGCAAGCTTCTCTGGGTTTCAGTGGCCTCACCAATAACCTGGGAGCTCATGATCCCAATCCATTCTGCCAACGTAAGTTATCTGGCTTATACCTGTGTTTTTAAAAATTGGCTGGAAAACCTATAGACGGGGAGTGACCTATATAGTACACTGCATTCCCTGTCTCTTCCTAATGTAATGCCTAAGCCGACTCTCCTCCTCTATGTTACTTTCTAGTCCTGCTAGGCAGATGAGTTTTGAGCCTATACTCATTGTAGTTGAGCACTTTCTACATGCCAGGCATTTTTATACATTACCTCCCTGAATCCTCATGGAAATCCTCTGAGAGGGGTGCATTTTATAGACTAAAAACCGAGCTCAGAGAGTTTAAGTAACTTTCTCAAGTTTATGCAGTTAGGAATTAATTGAAACAAGATTAAGATCTAGGCATTTTGTCCTCAGAACCTGTACTCTTAACCACTATGTTCTGTTGTCTGTAAAATTTCCAAGGTCACAAGACCCACCAGCAATAAGGGAAGGATTAAAGATCTCGAAGGGTGAAAAGCATGTATCCAAATCAGGTTCTACCACTGCTCACCTTCATACCTTGTAGGGTTCTTGTGACATTTAAATGAGCCAAAGCATGTAAAAGATGCAAAACAGAGAAATTACTCAAAAAGTAGCCATTACTATGCTAGAAATACTTCTATAATGTAGACATATGAATACTTGTTGAATAAACAAAATATTATGTTATTGGTCCAAAAAGAGTGGCCCAAAGCTGAGGTTTCCTTGTAAGCTGGTTATTGGTATACTCTGTAGTGGTGTTCTTGGTTCAGTTTCTCTCATCAGAGAAGCATACTCTAGGAACACACCAGCTCTCAATTAGGAGTCTGAACTGGACATAGCATTTGGCAATGTCTAGTGACATTTTTGGTTGTCAAATGTTGTGTCAGGGCAGTTGCTATAGAAAAATAGTACATAGAGGCCAGGGATGCTGCTAAATATCCTTCAGTGCACAGAACAGACCTCCACAACAAAGAATCATCCAGCCCCAAATGTCAATAGTACCAAGATTGAGAAACCCTGGTTTAGATTAGTGTAAAAATCCTCTAAAAGCCTTTAATCTAGTTGAATAAAGCAGATGCTACAAAAATGTTTTAAAAAATCTAAAAGAGGTCATCCTGTGTACAATGTTGTATTCTACCTGCCTCTCAGCCCAAACCTGGCTGGGGCCCACGGTATGTTGCTTCCAATGCAAAGAATTGTACCAACCATATGACACATTCTAACTGCTCTTGAAGGAAAGGAGTGACTCTGGGTAGGGCAGTATTCTCTACCTTCCAGGAAGAAATCGGAAGCAGGTGGCCTTTTCTTGTTTTGAGATAGACTAAATAAGCTATAACTGTGTTACCTATTTTATAATGAGCACTGTGCTCTGCACACAGGGGAATTTCAATCTATGGGAGAGATGGTTGAGAAATTATATCACTCAAAATTAGGCATACAACATTTACTTGATTCACCCATCTGGCCTCTATCTTAAGGACTCAAACCGCATTATCCAGATCTAAGAAAACCAGCATTTTTTAAAGTACTCTTTATTCTACTTCAGAGATGGAAATTTCCTCGCTATTTGTTCATTTCCCCCTTTCCTGTATTTTCCTGAATTAAGAGCTCTATAAAGTTCGTAACTCCAAAGTGGTCTTTTGAGATAAGAACCAGAGCTTCTGTAAGCCAGAGAAATATTCCCATTTACTGTGCTACCCATATGAAGACCAACCTCAAATTTCTTTTATCACTTGGTGAATTTCATTCACAACTTATTTCATTTAAAATAAAATAACATAAAAACCTCAGAAAATTTAATCCCAATGGCATCACAGAGCAATTTGGAATAGCTGTAAGTTGGTTAACCAGATGAAAGATTATATGTTTTATTCTAGTGCTATAAACCTCAAAATGTCCCTGGCAAAAAACATTAAAGTATCATTATGGACATAAAAAAGATTCCGATGAAGTGGTATCCTGGTGTTTCATATTTATTCTTTCATTGTGTAGCATTTGAAGTCAGTTTCACTTTTTGAAGTTTAAGCAGTTTTCTCTCTAATTGGTAATACGGTGCATTGTGAGACTCCAAGAACAGGAGAATGGAGGGCGGAAGACACTATGCAATCACCTGATTCATCTTGTGATCTTACAGATGAGGAAATTGGAGGCTGAGATAAAAATGGTATCTTATTCTAGGCAATGGCAAAAATGAACAATAGATTCTAATCCTGAGGAAAAAATCCTTCCTTTCCTATCAAGTTTTCTCCAAAAGAAGAAATTCAAGGTGCTTCTAGTCATCTTCTTAGTCAAATTGACTTGTCAACACAGTTTGGTTGGTTGTCCTTGGAATTTAACTGAAAGAGAGAGTAAACTTGTAGGATCCTAAACCCAGCAACGTTACTGACGCAAAGTATAATTCTCATCATTCAACTCTATTATTCATTCAACTATCTACTATTGTACACCTACTATGTGTTGTAACTGTGCAGGCCAAAGGGATATAGAGATGCATAGGACCAACAAGGTCCCTATTCTCAGAAAGCTCCTATTCTACAGAAGAAATAGATAAAATGAGCAACGCAAACATGATAATTGTGGTGTTTAATAAAAGCTGTGAAAGAAAAACTTGTGCTATGAAAAAGATGATCTGGAGATGGGAGGGCTGTGTGGTCAGAGGAGACAGAGCTCTTTCAGAACAAGTGGTCACAGATGGCCTCTGAGCAGGTGATATCTGAGGTTAGACCAGAAGGATGAGAAGTTTCTTCTCGTGGAAGAAAACTCCAGAGAGAAAGAGAATATCAAACACAAAGGTTTTGATGAGGCAATGACTTGGAATGTTTGAGGTACAGTAATGGTTCATGGTGAGCCAGGGACAGCTGGGTAAGAGACTCCTTAGAAGAAAGCAGGGGATCAGATCACAGAGGGCCTTGTAAGCCATGATAAAGACTTCTGATTCTATAAATCTATATAATCTATATAAACATTAATTCATACAGAACAAATATAAAAATAATTTGTCACATTAGAAAAAATAGTGAAGGACTTCAGAAAACCCTCTTGTCTATAAAAGCAAGAAGAACATCACCAAAATTGTCAGAATAAACTTTTTAAAAACTCTGGAAAGTAGCTAAAAACCTATAGATATCTGAGCAGTATTATTCAAGAAAACTGGCTGAATGTTGGTAAGAATAGCAAGTTTTGTGGCATTTTAATTTGTCCCATTCCACCCCTACCCCCACCTTTGCGCTGGCCTTGAAAATGCACAGACTGCAACAACAGTGAAAAGCAGCATCCTGACAGTATTTTCTTTTAGAATTCTTATAGTTTCATGCCTTAGGTTTAAGTCTGTTATCCATCGTGAGGTGATTTTTGTGATAGGTCAGAGATGTGGATCCTGTTTCAGTCTTCTAAATGTGGCTATCTAATTTTCCCAGCATCATTTATTGAATAGGTATTCTTTTCCCCAGTGCAGGTTTTTGTCTGCTTTGTCAAAGATTAGATGGCCATATGAGGATGATTTTATATCTGGATTCTCAGTTCTGTTTCATTGGTCTATGTCTCTGTTCTTGTGCCAGTACCATGCTGTATGAGTTATTATAGCCTTGTAGTATAGCTTGAAGTATGGTAAATTGATGCCTTCTGATTTGTTCTTTTTGCTTATGGCTGCTTTTGCTATACGGGGTCTTTTCTGGTTCCATATGAAGCATAGATTATTGTTTCTAGATCTGTGAAAAATGTTGTTGGTATTTTAATAGGGATTGTGTTGAATCTGTAGATCATTTTGGGTAGTATAGACATTTTAACAATGTTGATTCTACCAACCCATGAGCATGCTATGGTTTCCCGCCTGTTTATATCATCTGCTATTTCCTTCCTCAGTGTTTCATGTTCTCCCTAAAGAGGGCTTTCACCTCCTTGATTAAATATATTCCTAAGTATTTTATTTTCTTTGTTACTATTGTGAAGGATATTGAGTCTTTGATTTGGTTCTCAGCTTGAATGTTGTTGGCGTATTGGAATGCTACTGATTTCTGTACATTGATTTTGTAACTGAAGACTTTGATGAATTTTTTATCAATTCCAGTAGTCTCATAACAAAATCTTTGGGGCTTTTTAGATATAAGATTATATCATCAGCAAAGAGAGATAGGTTGATCCCTTGATCAGGAATGAAAAAGGAGAAATTACAACTGTTGCCACAGAAATACAAAATATCCTCTATGAAAACTATAAAAACCTCTATGGACATAAACTTGAAAACGTGGAGGAAATGGACAGATTCTTAGAGACACAAAGCTTCTCTAGGCTCAATCAGGAAGAAATAGAATTCCTGAATAGCCAATATCAAGTACCAAAATCGAAGCAATACTAAAAAACCTTGCTGAAAAGAAAAATCCCAGACCAGATGATGTCACATCTGAATTTTACTAGACCTACAAAGAAGAACTTGTGCTTATCCTACAGAAATTATTCCACAGCATCAAGAAGAAAGGAATCCTTCCCAACACATTTTATGAAGCCAACATCACCCCGATACCAAAATCAGGAAAGGACACAACAAAAAAAGAAAACTATAGACCAATATCCCTTATGAATATAGATGGAAAAATTCTCAACAAAATCCTAGCAAACTGAATTCAGGTGCTTACCAAAAAAATAATCTATCCTAACTCAGTGGGCTTCATCCCAGTGATGCAGGGATGGTTCAACATACATAATTCTATAAATGTAATTCAACACATAAATAGCAGTAAAAATAAAGACCATATGATCTTCTCAATAGATTCAGAAAAAGCATTTGACAAAATTCAGTGCCCTTTTATGATAAGAATGCTTAACAAAATAGGCAAAATCGGGACTTATCTGAAAATGATAAAAGCCGTCTATGACAAACCCACAGCTGCCATTATATTGAATGGGGAAAAAGTTGAAAGCATTCCTGCTTAGAACTGGAACTAGATAAGATTGCCCTCTATCACTGCTTCTATTCAACATAGTGCTGAAAGTCCTAGCCAGAGCAATCAGGCAAGAGAAGGAAATCAAGGGTGTCCAAATGGGGGCAGAAGAGGTCAAACTAAAATATATTTATATTTTAAATAAAATATTTTCAAAGAACTAAGAGAAACCATATCAAAATAATTGGAAGAAAATATGAGACTAGTGTCTCAGAAATATGGAATACACATAGAGAGACAAAAATTATAAAACAAAAAAACCAAATAGAAATTATGAGCTGAGCTCATGCCTATAATCCTTGTGACTCAAGAGGCTGAGGTGGGAGGATTGCTTGAGCTCAGGAGTTCGAGGATGTAGTGAGCTATAATCGTGTCACTGCATTCCAGGATGGGAGACAGAACAAGCCTCCATCTCTAAAAAGTTTAAAAAATGAAATTCTGAAAAATACAACGGCTGGAATAAAAATTTAACTGGAGGAACTCAACAGCAAGCAGAAGAAAGAGCCAGCAAACTTAAAGATAGGTCAATTGAGATTATCCAGCTTGCAAAATAAAACAAAAAAGAAGGAAGAAAAATAAACAGCCATAAAGACAACTGCATAAACAAAAGCTATACACCTGTGTCAATGGATATACCATATATAAAGATATAATTTGTATAAACGTAACAGAACAAAAAAGGGGAAAGGGAATGGAGCTACTAATATATAGCAACAAAGTTTTTGTATACTATTGAAACTCAGCTGGTATCAATTGATCAAAGACACAAATATAAGTACTGATACTATGAAACTCTTAGAAAAAAACATAAGTGTAAATCTTGGTGACCTTGCTTTAAACAATGGTTTTGTAGACATGACATCAAAATTAGAAGCAACCAAAGAAAAAACAGATAAATTGGACATCATCCAAACTAAAACCTTTTGTGCATCAAGGAAATTATCAAGAAGGTAAAAAGCAACCCCCAAAGTAGAAGAAAATATTTGCAAGTCATATATCTGACTAGGGTCAAGTAATCACAAATGTAAGAATTCTTAAAAATCAATGGTTAAAAGGCCGATGGTTAAAAAATGGATCAAAGAATTTGAATAAACGGTTCTTCAAAGATATACAGTATGTATGTGTATATATATGTATGTATGTGAAAAGATACTTAACATCATTAGTCACTGAGAAAATGCAAATCAAAACCACAATGAGATACCAATTGTGCCCACTAAGATGGATAAAATGAAAAAGAAGACAATAGCAAGTGTTGATGAGGATGTGGAGAAATTGGAACCATCATATATTGCTGGTATGAATATAAACTTGCACAGCCACTTTGGAAAACAGTTGAGCAATTCATCAAAAGTTAAACATGCTCATATGGCTGAGTAATTTTACTCCTAGGTATGTATCTAAGAGAATTGAAAGCATATGGTATATAAAAACTTGTACATGAATGTTCATAGCATTATTGATTACAATAGCCCAAAATGAAAACAACTCAAGTGTCCATCATCTGTTGAACAGATAAACAAAATGTGGCATATCATACAATGGGGTATCCTTCATCTATAAAAAAGGGATAAAGTACTCATGTGTGCAACATCAGTGAACCTTGAAAACATTATGCTGAGTGAAAGAAGCTAGACATAGAAGGAACATATTGTATGATTCCACTTATATGAAATATCCAGAATAGACAGATCCATAGAGACAGAAAATAGGTTAATGGTTCCCAGAGGATATTGTGCTGACATGGGAGGAAGGAACGAGAAGTGACTACTAATGAGTATGGGATTTCTTTTGGGGTAATGTTGTACAACTTTGTGAACATATAAAATTCACTGAATTGTGTATTTTAAAGAGTGTGAATTGTATGGTGCATGAATTATGCCTCTTTAAAAACATGTGATTTGCACTGTGGGAGCTTATCACTGACCAGGTTCAGGAAAGGGTTTTTAGTATACATTCATTGAGGTAGACTGATTCTCCATGGGACAGTTAACAAAATAGTGTGGAGGAGATGAACAAACCTGATTTAAATAGTTTATAACTGAGTAATTTGAATAATACAATCATATTAGTATGGAAATTGTCTATCTTGGGTTCTATTTAGCTATCCACCATCAGGGCAAGGTAAACAGATTTCAGTCTTTAGGCTGCTTTTCATCGATTTCAAGTGGCTACCTGGGTCACTGTGTTGAAAAGGATTCTGATGCTCAGTCTAGGCTTTACAGGGAATTGGTAATGATTGCCACTGGATTGCACACGTGTTGTAGTATTACTGCCTCCATAAGTCATTCTGTGACTTAGGACAGATATCTTCAAAATATTTGGCAAAAAGAGTTTCAAATAGGTATACTGAATGATCTTTAAGCATTATGTAGTTTTTAAAGCTTTATGATTGTATGATGTAATGATCCAATTGCCACATCTTTAAAAAATATAATTTGTAAAGTTTTTTAAAAAGGATTTTAAAAAATAAGCAATGTAAGTAGCAAGTGTATACAGTATGAAATATTTGAGCTGGAGGAGTATATAAACAGCTGTGGTTGATGGTCTTGCCTTGCTCTGTTCTAAATGTAGTGCTTCTCAGTGCTGGTATTTAATTATGCACTGTACTTGGATAAAAATGGACGTTAGTGGAATGATAAGCTTTTATGATGGGTATGTTGGGTCCTAAATATGGTTTTAAATCTTTGTGACTGCAATTGGAAAACCAACAACCCCTGGATGAATGCTCATTTCTTATGGACGTGCAGTGGGATATATTTGCTCTTGCATTATTTGAAGACAGATTTGTATGCAATCAGTGCAGACTTTAACACATGACAAGCTAGATGTTGCAATCTTTTAAGAGGTCTCTATTTCCAGCCAAAGTGTCCCACAAATAATTCCAACTCGCTTGCTTTATCAATCTCTTACTAGAGACTATGATCAAGTCCACTGAATACCTGGAATGACAACTTCCAAGTTCTCTTCTTCCTCAACATATGGGGCAAATGATACTCAGATGGGTGACACACTCACATCAGAGTATTGTAGGGTATGCATGTATTTCCATGGGGATAGATTTAAGGATTGCTCCAATTCAAGGATAATGACAATGATAATAGTAATATCTGTATAGCACTTAGTATATGTCAGATGCTATTGTGAGAACTTTGTATATATCAACTTAATTCATAAAATCTCTGAGACAGTATGATTATTAACAGTCAAAATTCTACAAGACACAATTGAGGAGGCACAGAGAGTTTAAAGAACTTGTTCAAGGTTACACATCTAGTAAGTAGCAAATCAAAGATTCAAATCCAGGCTGACTGTTCAGGTGACCATCTTCCTAACCATTAGGTTATAGAGTCTTTTGGGATGCATGCTAGTGAAAAGGCTATTACAGGAATGACTATGAATCCAACTTGGTGCATACAAAAAGGAATTACTTTACAAACCATGGTAGTTTATCTACTGGCACAATGAAGTATTGAGATGTACCTCTCAAACTCTCTTACAAAGGCCCGTGATTCCAACATGCCACAGCATTGTGGTTGAGAGCCAGGGCCTTGAGCAGTGACTCTTATGTTTCTGTCCTAGAAGTCCAAGTACTCCCCTGGCCAATATTTCTTCTTTTGTGTGGTGTTCTGTGCCCTCTATTGTCCCTTGTGTCATTGAGTCCTCGAACTTAAATATGAATGGATTTTCTTCTTATCCCAACCATACTCATGAGTATTCTGTTTCATTCCAGAGATTTTTTTTTCATTTTTAATTTAAGTGTATTTAAGGAGTGCAAGTGTATTTTTGTTACTTGGATGAATTGAACAGTGGAGAAGTCTAGGCTTTTAACCTACCCATTACCCTAATAGTGTACATTGTACCTGATACGTAATTTTTCATCCCACACTCTCCTCACCCCCTTTCTACGTCTCCAATGTCCATTAAGTCACTTTGTATAACCATGTATACCCACCGTTTAGCTCCCACTTATAGGTGAGAACATGCAGTATTTGGGTTTTTGTTCCTGCATTGCTTCACTTAGAATAATGGCCCCCAGTTGAATCTCAGTTGCTACAAAAGACATAATTTCATTCTTTCTCATGGCTGAGTAGTGTCTGATGGTGGTGTGTATCACACACACCACATTTTCTTTACCCATTCATCAGTTGATGGTGCTTAGGTCAATTTCATACCTCTGCCATCATGAATGGTGCTGTGATAAGCATATGAGTTCAGGGGTCTTTTTGATATAATGACTTCTTTTCCTTTGAATAGATCCCAGTAGTGGGATTGCTGGGCCTAATGGTAGACTTACTTTTAGTTCTTTGAGAAATTTCCATACTATTTTCTATAGAGGATGTACTAATTTACATTCCCACCAACAATGTATAAGTGTTCCCTTTTTACTGTGTATGAGCCAACATCTCTAGTCTTTTTGACATTTTAATAATAGCCATTCTAGCTGGGGTAATGTAGCATCTCATCCTGATCTTCATTTGCAATTCCCTGATGATCAGTGAGTTTGAGCAATTTTTCGTATGTTTGTTGAACATTTGTATATATTTGTTTAAAACTGTTCATGTCTTTTGCCTCCTTTTTAATGGGATTATTTTTATTGTTGATCTGTTTGAGTTTCTTGTAGATTCTGGGTATTAGTCCTTTTTCAGATGTATAATTTGTAAATATTTCTTCCCATTCTGTAGTTTGTCTATTTACTATGTTGATTCTTTCTTTTGCTGTGTAGAAAATTTTTAGTTCAATTAAGTCCCATTTATTTTTGTCATTATATAATGACCATCTTTGTCTTTTTTCACTGTTGTTGATTTAAAGTCTGTTTTATCTGATAAAAGAATAGCTACTCCTACTTGCTTTTGGTTTCCATTTGTGTGGTATATTTTTATTTCACCCCTTTACACTGAGTCTGTGTGACTCTTTACAAGTTAAATGAGTTTCTTAGAGATAGAAGATATTTGGGTTATTTTTTTTTTGTCCATTCTTTCAATCTATATCTTTTAAGTGGTGCATTTAGACCATTTACATTCAATTTTAATATTGATAAGTATTGTTGCAGTGATCATGTTGATTATTTGCTTTGTATTCTTCATTTTCTATTTTATAGGAATTTCGAGTTTTTACTTTTGAGTATTTTTACACTGGTTTATATTGATAATCATCTTTGGTGTTTAGAGCTGTTTAGCCATTTTCTGTAGGGTAGGTTGAGTGGCAACAAATTCCTTTATAGTTTGCTTGTCTAGGCACAATTTCATTTGTCCTTTATTTATGAAGCTTAATTTTGCAGAATACGTGGTTCTTGGCTGACAGTGACTCTGTTTAAGAATACTAAAAATGGGAACCTGCTCCCTTCTGGTTTGTATGGTTTCTGCTGAGAAGTCTGCTGTTAGTCTGATGGGTTTTCCTTTGCAAGTTACTTGATGCTTTCATCTTGCAGTGTGTAAGATTTTCTCCTTCACTTTGACTTTGCTAAACTAATGACTATATATCTTGGTGATGTCCCGTTTGCAATAAATCTTCAAGGAGTTCATTGACCTTCTTATACCTGGATGTCTAAATCTCTATCAAGACCAGAGAACTATTCCTCCATTATTCCCTCAAATAGGTTTTCCATGCTTTTTGCTTTTTTTCTTCTCCCTCAGGCATTCTTATGACTCTTATATTTGTGCATTTCATATAATCCCATATTTCTCAGAGGCTTTCTTGATTTTTCTTGATTCTTTTTTCTTCACTTACAACTACCTGGGTTAATTCAAAAGCCTTGTCTTCAAGCTCTGAAATTCTTTCTTCTGCTTGGTCTAGTCTGTTACTGAAATTTCTGCTGTGTGAGAGCTGTCCGGAAAGTATTCAGCCATGTAATATGTTCTCATATTAAAAATGGCTGGATACTTTCCGGACAGCCTTCATATATTGAAATTCCCTAGATGACTCTTTCATTTCCAGGATGTCTTTTTTTTTTTTTTTTAAACTATCTGTCTCTTCAGTGAATTTTTCATTCACGTCTTGAATTATTTTTTTGGTTTCTTTATGTTGGTTTTTGACTTTCTTGTCAAACCCATTGAGCTTACTTGCAATTCATGTTTTGATTCCATATCTGCCATTTCAGAAGTTTCCTTTTGGTTGATGTTCATTGCTAGGGAGTTAGTGTGATCCTTTGGGGGTGTTGAAGGAACCTATTTTTTCATATTGCCAAAATCCTTATGCTGGTTCCTTCTCATATGGAATCTCTTCTCTTGGCTCAAACCTTATAGCTGTGTGATACACCTGTTCTCCTCTGTTGCACAGTGTAGAGGAGGAGAGGTACACTGCCTTTCAGCTCATGTTGGTAGGTACTCACTGTAGTGTTGCTGGAATTTGTGGTCACTGGGAACTCAGACTCCTGGGAGGGTGTTCAGGTGCCAGTAGCGGTAGACTAGGCTTTGTAATACCTACTTTCCAGGCCCCTGGATGGCATGTTTGAGTCTTCCTCTGGAGAAATGCTCAGGTGGGAATGGGGTGAATACACTATAGGTCTATAACACTGCTGCTCTTCTGCATCACCCCTTTCCTTTGGTTGACACAGACCACACAGGTGCTGGGGGATGTTTATGTGGGGGGGCAGGCTGGTCCCCCGGCTGCTACTGAAAGCTTGGATGGGGGAAGGGTGGGTCTCTCTCCATGGTGGCAATGGAGGCAGGTGACCGTGGGATTTGCTGGCACCTGTTTACATGGTGGCAGCAGTGGTGAGTGGGGCCTGCTCAGTAGGGTCAGAGGGGGTGGGCGGCCCCATTCATCTGTTCTCACTCAGGTCCTTGGCAGCAAGAGCTGAAGCAGTGGGGAGGGGCCCACTTGGCAGCATCAGCAAGGATAGGTGGCCTTATTTGTTTTCTCTGCCCAGACTTCCAATAGCAGCGGCAGTGGTGCTATGGCAACACTTGACCTCGGAGTGCTTCCCCACTCATTTTCTGGTCTGACAGCAGCAATGGGGAGGTGGCAGTGGCAGAATCGGTCCACAGACAGCTGCAGCAGTCTGGGACTGGGCTCCCAGAATGACACTGACTGCAGTCCTTGAAGCCCGTGGGACCCCATTGTGCTCCCTCTCGAGAGCAATGCTGCTGTGCAGCTCCCAAGCCACTCCCCATGTCAGTATGGAGGCCTGCAGGGGCAAAGAGGCCCTCTTGTAGCTTGACTTTTAAAGTCCACAGGGGGAGTGTGGGGTACCAGGGGTTTCTCACTTGCCCTTTCCCCACATGAGGGCATCTCTTTCAGCTACTACTGATTTGGCTGGATTGGTCACCCTACATCCCTCTTCCTTGCTTTTGGTGCCTCCTGTCACTTCTCTGTTGAATCTCAATGCTCCGTCACCAATGATCCATCAGAAGTTGAATATTTAATCACCTTTTTCAACGCTATCCATGGGAGTGGCATGTGCTGGCTGCTTCTAGTCCACCACCTTGCTTGTTCCAGAGATCTTCTCCCTGATCTTCTTACCATATTTATGGTATGAGATGCACTGATCTCATACTACCAATGACTGCCAGAAAGTCATTTCTGTTCATTTCATGCTAGTCTAAACACAACAGGGACATCACATCCAGCTGAGATGACAGAAGTTATTTATTGTTTCCTCTGCCTATAAGGCTACCTTCATTTTAAAGTTATGTACTCCTGTTCTCTCATAAGCCTCTATTCACTGTGCTTCTAGCCACAGAGGTGTACACATAATCCATCTGGGCATGCTAAAGTGTTCCTGGTCACAGTGGTCTAGGAACAGGAACAGGAACATAATCTAAGTTAGACCAATTGCAATTCTTCCCTGAGATTTTTTTTTTTTAAATTGGAACTGTGTGGCAGGGGAGAACTGTGGTCTCTGGCTATACAGCTCTGAGTATAAAAGCTAAAAAAAAAAGAAATAATAATAATCCTTTCTGGGGACAGCATATTTGAGAATGAAGCCAAACCTAGGATAAACAGTAGGAAAGAGAGATAAAGAGGTCATGTGTCATTTAAGTCCCTCGTTCCAGCTGTGTCTAGGGCCAGTTCCTCCTCTTCCTTTCCAGAAATTTGATTACATGAGACAACCTATTCCCCACTTTTATTCATAAACTGGCTGAATGTGGATTTTTGTCACTTTCAAAAAAGAGAATTAACTAATACAGACTGACACTAAAAAGGATATTGACATACAGGAAGGGTAACATAATACAGCAAAAAAGCAGAAAACCAGACTACACAAAAAAATAAAGGAAAGTGTTTATTGGAATAGAAGATTGGGAATATCTATCTTTAAATATCAGAAAGGCTAAGTACCAGATTTCTATGCTGTGTAACAAATTATCCCAAAACTGGTGGCTTTAAATAATCAGGATGTATTATCTTGGACAGTTTCTTAATGTCAGGAATCTGTAAACAGCATATCTGGGTGTTTCTGGCTTAGGGTCTCTCATGAAATTGCAGTCAAAGTGTTGGCTGCAGGTGCCATCATCTGAAGGCTTGGCTGGCAGTGGGAGACCCACTTCCAAAATAGCTTACTCACATGGCTGTGGCAGGAGGACTCAGTTTGTCACGTAGATGTCTCCACAGGGCTTCCTGGGTGTCCTCACGACATGGCAATTGTTTTCCCCTGGAATGAGTAATCTAAGAGAAGAAGATGAAAACTGAAAAAAACTTTTATGACCTAGTCTTGGAAGTCTCATTCTGTCATTTCCACAATATTCTATTGGATACCTAGGTCAATCTTATTCAGTAGGAGAGGAAACTAGACAAGGGCCTACGTCCCAGGAGTCAGGGATCGTTGGGGCCCATCTCGGAGGCTGACTCTGCGGGCTGTCATCTAGAAGAGACTTTGAATATAATTCGTATAGATCCAAAGGGAAGTTGGCCCTTAGATTCTGACTCCATATAAATGAAATAAGTAATGTCTAGGGATGACCCTGAATCAAAAAACAAAACAACCCCTCCCCCCAACATCTGCATTCAATATACTCCCTAACATTGAAGGGAATAGCAGGGATCACTATTTGAAGTGATATTAAGAGGGGATATTAACTTTTCATGGGTTGTAGAAAAAGGAGTTGTAACAGTAGATGACTTCTGGGATCCCTTTTATTTTTAAAATTGTATGGTCCAACAATGCTTTAGTCCACAGATATATTTTTCTTCAATTAACTCCTAAAACACCTTTTAGAAAATATTGTAAAATACTGCCCATATCCCTTCGGTCTACCCTGGAGGTACTGGGGGAAGTAATTTTCATGTATGATTTATTTCTGTATCTCTCTACCTGAGGTTCATTTATGGCCAATAAAAACCTTTGACTGATGAGGGACAGGAGTTAGAAGATAAGTGCCACAGCTTCCTTGCCCCTTTGGTGAGAAAACTCTGAGCCATGAGGTCCCCAATATTGTGCCATAATTGTGTAATTGTCTATGGTAATATCCCTCTAGTTAACACATCAGTTGCTAATGTACCCCTTCCTGCCTACTCTCCATTCCCTCACAGTGCTCCCTAGCTAGCATCCCTAGCAAACTGAACTATTCATGTCCGAATGCTTCTCTCAGGTCTCCTTTTGGGGAAACACACCCTTCTATTCCAAATCCTACAACTGAGCACTCAATTGTATCAATCTGGTTATTTAGACATAAATATACTTAATATATAAAACTTCTACTCTTTTTTTTTAAAGTTCACAATATCATGGGGATATAAATGCTTTGGTTACCTATATTGCCTTTGTACCATCCAACTCAGAGCTACAGTGTACCCAACCCCCAGACATCATGCACTTACCCATTAGGTGTGAATTTATTCATCTCCTCCTCCCTGCTCCCACCTTCCTGACTCCCTATGAATGTTACTTCCATATGTACACATAAATGTTGATCAGTTAGTTACAATTTAATGGTGAGTACATGTGGTGCTTGTTTTTCCATTCTCGTGATACTTCACTTAGAAGAATGGGCTCCAGCTCTGTCCAGCATAGAACAAGGAGTATTAGTTCATCATTATTTTTTATGACTGAGTAGCACTCCATGGTATACATATATTACATTTTATTAATCCACTCATGTATTGACGGACACTTGGGTTGTTTCCACATCTTTGCAATTGTGAATTGTGCTGCTATGAACATCTGAGTGCAGATGTCTTTTTTACCTTTGAGTAAATACCCAGTAGTGGGATTGCTGGATCAAGTGGTAGTTCTACTTTTAGGTTTTGAGATATCTCTATATGAATTTCCATAGAAGTTATACTAGTTTGCAGTCCCACCAGCAGTGTAAGAATGTTCCTGTCTCTCCACATCCATGCCAACATTTGTTGTTTTGGGACTTTTTGATAAAAGCCATTCTCAGTGGAGTTAAGTGATATCTCATTGTGGTTTTGATTTGCATTTCCCTGATGATTAGAGATGTTGATGTTTTTTTCATATGTTTGTTGGCCATTATTCTGTCTTCTTTTGAAAAGTTTCTGTTCATGTCCTTTGTCCACTTTTTCTGGGGTTGTTTGATTTTTTCTTGTTGATTTTCCTAAGTTCTATATAGATTCTAGTTATCAGCCCTTTATTGGATGTGTAGCATGTGAATGTTTTCTTCCATTATGTAGATTGTCTATTTGCTCTATTGATTGTCTCCTTGGCTGTACAGAAGCTTTTGAATTTGATCAGGTCCCATTTATTTATTTTTGTTGTTGCTGTGATTGCCTTTGGGCTCTTCTTCATAATTTTTTTGCCTAGGCCAATGTCTACAAGAGTTTTTCCAACATTTTCTTTTAGAATTCGTGTGGTTTTGTGCCTTAGGTTTAAGTCTGTTATCCATCATGAGTTGATTTTTGTGAGAGGTGAAAGGTGCAGATCCTCTTTCAGTCTTCTAAATGTGGCTATCTAATTTCCCCAGTACCATTTATTGTGTAGGGATTCTTTTCCCCAATGTATGTTTTTGTTTGCTTTGTCAAAACTCAGATGGCTGTATGAGGATGGTTTTATATCTGGGTTCTCAGTTCTGGTCCATTGGTCTATGTGTCTGTTCTTGTGCCAGTACCATGCTGTTGTGGTTACTATAGTCTCCTACTCTTCAGCAGCCTACTTTATGTTTTCTTGTTTGTTTTGTTTTCTCATATGTGAGTTATAGGCTCAAACTCAAACATAGCCAGATAGGAATCCCATTGTTGTTGATGGCTTAGGATCAGCATGCTAGCCCTGGTCTAGGACTTAGACCTGGTGCAGCAGTTCTGCTTCTCTCTAGCCATGTGATCTTATAAAGTCACTTGACAACTCTGTGCTCACCAGGATGCTCACCTGTAAAATCAGAAATCCTTAAACATTTTGAACCCTTTAAAAACAGTGATAAACATTTTCCACTCTCTAGAAAAAAAACTAATGAAAATAATGTTTATATATGAACATAAGTGAATCTGTGCATAATCTCTGGATATTAATGAGGCCACTGAGGCCTATCCCTGGCCTCGAGATAGAGCTTTATGGCCTAAGGTTATAATTTCCTGGTCTAGATGCTCTTTTACTTCCCTATAAATTTCAACACTTTATGATTCAGTGAGTAATTGATTACATAAATAATTATTTCTTTTAGACTGAGATTTCTCAATAAAGCAACCTTCTGGATAAAATTCCACTGCTTTGTTAAACCTGACATTAGAGTCAGCATTCAATATATTGGAAATACATGCTTGCTCTCCCATATTGTGTAGTTTCCCTGGAAAAGAGCAGGGAGTCATCCACTGAGAGAGACACTAGCAAGAATACTTCTCAGGCCAAATTCATATCAACAGTTGGTATTTTTCTCAAGTTGATGGACTACTTCCAGAAAACATATGATTTCCTAAAATAAACTTCTTCACTTGGCCAAACTGCTCAGAAGGGCAGGAAATTCAATCCCACTTCTCAGGAGAAGAACATCTCTGGATATTGCTGAAGTCTTCACTCTGCTATCACAAAGAAAGAAGGATCTTAAATAAGGGCCTAAAATAGTATAGGATGGAATGATGTTTTAGGCCTCACAAGACACCACATTTCAAGCACCACATGGCTTTCTGGGTAGCTTTTCCCAGTCTTTTGGTTCGCTATTGCAAGTGAGCATATCTGAGTTGCAGGATTTATTGTAATTGGGTCTCTGGAAGAAGTCATAACAAAATCCTCTGGACAACTTAAAATTTTAACTAAGATGCAAGCCATTTTTTTTCTTTCATTATTATTTAGGCTGCTTCTCTTTGGTGCCCACAGAAGAAATATTAATTCAGATTCTTACGAAACTAACCTGCAGAATTGCAGGGAATAAAAAGCTAGTTGAAGATGTTTGAAAAGGTATTTAGCAGCAGGTTCATCAGCCATGAATCTTTGCTTCATCCAGTTAGAAGACCACTCAACTTAAGCTCTAAATATTTAATCTGATTTGAAAGAAAACAAAACAAGCTTGCTTTTATGCAAAAAAGGATGTGGTAGTAATTGTTACTAACTAGTCATTTTTAAAGAACTGGCTCATTGCTGTGAAGGAGTGGAGATGTTAACAGGAAGTGTTGGCTTAAACTTTCAAAGTAACAAGTTGCCAATTCGTTTGGCCTAATTGCTTCAACTAGGAACAATAAACATAACATCAGAATAGCACAGAGGTTCCAAGAATGAATTTAGAGTCAAGAAAACCTGAAATCAAACATTCGACATATATATGCTATTTATGTGAGTTTGGATTAGTTACTTAACATCCATGATTACCAGTTTTCTCGCCTGGGGACATTTTTTGCATTGCAGGGTTGTGGAGAAATTAAATGAGATGATGTAACATCCTTAACATAGTGCCTGGAGCACAGCAGGAATTCAAATAGTTAATGTTACTGTATTTATTTAAAACATGCAATAAATTCAGTGTGTGTACACACACACACATGCATGCACACACTCATATATGGGGGAGGAGAGAGAGAGAGAGAAAGAATGAAGTTCCTAAGAAAGGTGTAGCAAAGTGCTTATTTCCATTTTGGCAAAGTTCTGGTCCTGGATGGGTGATTTAGGGGCTCAGCTGCTCTAGCCCAAGTCTGAGCATGTTGTTTGTAGAGCAGGGACACACAGATGACAAGAACAAGTGTTGGCGACTATTCTATCATAGCAAAGAAATATTCGACAACACAATGTACAACTAAAGTAGCTTAAAAGGAACCCCTGGACAATAAAGACAGAACTAGAACAATACTGGGCATAGGCAATTAGGCAACTCTGAACCACAGAGCTCTACCTCAAGCACAGAGAACGTTAAGCTTAAATATGGAATCTGAAGACCCCTTCTCAGTGGAAGAATCCTGGGTAAGAGGTGTGTGTGTTGGGGGAACTTTAGCATGAGGCTACATGATAATCAACTGTTTAGGATGTTTTAAATGAGGCTTCTGGAACTAAATCCAGCAGTCACATAAGTTCTCAGCTTGGGAAAGGAGGGTACTGCACACAGGGCCACACAGGGGTTTCACTCAGGATCAGAGTGAACAACCAGGACTGCAGGAGACAGGCTGTGTAGAACTAAGACAATGAGGTGCCTTCTGATTTCCATGAGAGGCTATGATTGCCTTGTTTAAATCTGAGGCCTAGAGAGAAACTGCCACTTGCTACTCAGGGATAAGCAGGAATGATGCCTAGTCCTCTTGTTAAGGAGGATATCTTATGTGGGAGCAGAATCAGGGAGGAGAGCTTATGATTAGGCCATTTGAGGCCTTCCCAGTTCTACCAGATGTCAAGGCAGCTCATAATATTAAACCTTAATTTCAGGACTTATACCATACTTGTCTCCCTTTGGATTTCTTAAAATTTAAAATCTGGCCAGAATTCAATAAACAGCTAAGTGTGGTATGTATCTCAGTGTTCATAGAACAAATAGAGTAGATGAAACTGATGATGATGATGATGATGATGATGATAGCAGCCACGTATCGTTAATCACTATCACCGCCATTTGTAGAGGACTCACCATGTGTCAGACACTGTGCTCTTCTCTTCACACTCATTGTCTTATTTAATTCTTATAACCACTCCTTGATGCCTAAACCCTGGGCATAGGCATTATTTGCCTGATTTTACAGGTAACAAAACTGAGACTTAAAGGATAAAGAATTTCCCCATATCACATAGCTAGTAAGTAGTAGAATTGGGTTTTGAATCCAGGTCTTTATACCCCAAAGCCCAATATTGTTACAATTTTTGCATAAACAATTACTATTCTCATGTAGTGGATGAATACTCTGAAGGTAAAATTTTATTATCACCTTACAAATAATGCACAGAACCATGATTTAAATCCAAGATCTTGAGAAAGAGCCCAATGGCCTGTTATACCATAACTAATCATTCTTCACCAGCTCTTGGGACAATACATGGGTAAGAATGCTGTGATTTTACTCCCACAGCAGCACTTGGGCCTAGACAGTTACAGGATGAGATGAATACAAACATGACTGGTTATGAAGGTGGGGAGAGGGAGGTCTGTCCAAATGCCTGCAATGTAACCGATGGCACCATGTAAAGCAGGGAGTAAGCATGTTTAAGCTGATCTAAGGAATTCAGAAATCACAATATCACCATGCAAATGATATCTAAGAAAAGCAAAAAAGGCCCTACACAAGACAAAGAACAAAACTCTGGAAGAATAATGATAATTTAAAAAATGCTACAGAAAACAAAAAGCCAGGGAACCTGAATCTAGAGATGTTTCTGGGTTCTGATGGTCAGGAACAAATCCCAGCGTGGCTCGGCTAAGTCCTGCAGATGGAATGAGGTAATGTATCAGCCGGCTGAGGTGGTGAACAGAGGCAATGAATGAAGAGATCCAGCTCCAGGACAGCAGAGCCTGGTGACATCCCTAGGCCACCGTTCCACACAGAAACGTGATCCCCAACACCTACCACGGAATCATCTGTGGTCCTGTTAGAAGTGCACGGTTCTTCCTGGTGCTCTTACCAATCTTGCTAAATCAGATTCTCTTGGAAGTAGCGCAGGGAAAGAAATCCATTTGCAAAGAATCAATACATATTTTTTATTTCAGAATATTACGAGGATACAAATGTTTAGGTCACATATATTGCCTCAGAGCTTCAAACGTGCCCATCCCCCAAATGGTGCGCACTGCACCCATTAGGTGTAAATACACCCATCTCCTCCTCCCCCATCCCGCCTGCCCAACACCCGATGAATGTTACTACTATTTGTGCACATTAAGTGTTGATCAGTTAGTACCAATTTGATGGTGAGTGTATGAGGTGTTTGTTTTTCCATTCTTGTGATACTTCGCTTAGTGGAATGGGCTCCAGATTCAATATTTTATTAAGCTCCACAGGTGATTCTTTTGCACACTGAATTTTGAGAGCCACTGCCCTAGGTATATCCCAGAGGCAGAGCATTGAGGTTTGCTGAACAGGTTCTCCTAGGGCTGCAGCTACTCCCCTGCAAAAGTGGAATTAACTAAGGTGGCTCAGTACTGTGGGATCAGTAACCACTGCAGCTTTGTTGTCCTTTGTAACTGTGTCCTCCCTACCCTGTTCTTTAGTCCCTCCCTCCCTCCCTTCTGTCTCTCTCATTCTCCTTTTGCCACTATTCTTTACTGCTTCCCCCTTCTTTTTCCTTCTTTCCTTGTCTTCATCTAGGTATTTATTAGAATCTCTGTGTAGGCATTGCACTAACTAATATAGGGGATACAAAGATGAAACATATTAATTCCTATGTTCTAGGAATTTATAATCTACATAGGATAATAATACTAAAACCTCAACAGCTATAGTTCAAGGTGAACTATTTCCAGAGCTCCAAGGGAAATGCACATGAAGCACTTTGAGCATTTAGAGAATAAAAGAATTCCATCCAACTGAAACAAAATAAGGAGGGAATCAAGGAAGGCTTCCTGGAAGAAGAACATTGGATTAAATCCTTAAATACATGCAAAATTTGGATATGGGGGAAGGCTGTTCAGAGTAGAAGAAACAACATGAACAAAGGCAGGCAAGTTAGAGAGTGAGGGCTAGGTGGGACAGATTCTGCTTGGCTCTAGTAGGAATGTTGGAGGGAAATAGCGAGCCTAGAGTGTGAAAAAGGTTGGCATTTCCAAGCACTCACTAGGATTTGAGGAGAATCTGTTTCATTTTTGACCTAAAATGTCCTAGAGCTTTGTTCAATAATATTCCACTGAGAAGAAAAAAATTAGAAATATAGAAAAGCTGTTCAATACTTATTAATCTGAGGTGGAAAGATTGTGCTGTACTGAGTTTTAGCAAATTAAAAAAAGTGGTTTGAGGAAAAGAGTAGCAATGACATTTACATTAGTTGTAGCTAATGTACATTGATTGGATTAAAATATGACATTATGAATAAAAAAAAAGCCTCTGTTGGAAAATGAAATGCCATTGCTTTCAGAGAGGGGGTGGGAAATGTAATAAGCAACCTAGATTCTGTTTTGCCTGGTGCTCTGGGTTTAGTGGGAGTAGGGTCATTGATTTAAGCTCTGAGACTGAATTATTAAAACAGTTTTGAAGTTAAATAGAACCCATCTGGGACTTTTTTTCCCAAGGATGCATTATTTGTACATGCATAATGCATACATCTGCAATGCCCACCTTAATTAATTTTAAAAGTACAGTTTCTATGCAAAATAATTTATCCATTACATTGCACGATTGAAAAATGTCTGCTTATTTGTACAAGGAGCCACATTCCGTGAATCAGTGCAGGTAATAAACTTTCAAAGCCACAAAGCTTGGTCACTATCACTTTCAAAGCCACAAGGCTTGGTCCCAACCTATGCTAGAGATGCAGAGGGACTGAGTGTCACTGTCTTGGGACTGGTCGTTGGCTGGCTAAAGAACCCCGGGTTTTGCAGGGGACTAAGTTTCTTCTTGGGCTCAGAGTGCTGTGGGTAGCTGCTAAATTTTGGGCTTGTAGTTCCAAAGGAAAAAGAAATCCCTGATCATAAAAATCCTGCTATCAGGTGAAAAATACACATGCTCTCTACACTAGATAAACATTTTCCTGAGCTGGAGACTCAGATAAACATAAACGTTTAAAAGGAAACCTGCTTGAATGTTTTTTCTTCTTCCTAATTATGTAAATATGCATTACTCACTCCATTTTTTTCTTCCCAGCTGCTGGCAGCTCATACACTTGAGAAGGTATGTTTTATTCAGAAGAACAAAACAGGCAGGGACCGGAGACTTTGGTGAATAATAAATTGATTTTGACTTGGCCTTTTAGCTCATTATGAATCTTTAAAATGGTGAAATATGCTGCTTTTTCCTCTCTGCTGAACTCCCCAGTCATATGCTGGGATGAAGTGTTTAGAGCTGGGGGTTTAATATCCGGAAGGGAAAGCTGAGTTTGAAAGATTTTGAGCTTGGATTCAAAGGATACTGATGTTATACTTTGTTCCTTCCTCCCTTCTTTCCTTTCTTGTAATGGTTAAGATCATGGGCTTTGGAGCCAGCCAAAGTTCAAAATCTGGCTCTGCAATTTAAGATTGGTGTAATCTTGGTAAAGTACTTAACCCCTTTAAGACTCAGTGTTTTCATACGTAAAATGGGTAAAATTAATAATCTACTTTTCAAGTTGTGAGGAATAAATTAGATATGTATGTAAACAGCTTAGGCTTTGTGCAGTGGTTGACACTAATGAACCGTTAATATATGGTAGCTATCATTTTTTAACTCAATTGATGCTTTTTAATAATCTACTCTGTGCTACACACTAAACTGAATGTAATGTGACTCTGATATAGAGTTTTCACTCAAGAGATTTATAGTTTAATATGGAGGATAAGATATGCACGCATGTGACTTCAGAGTAAGGCTGGAAATGATGAGAGTGAAAAAAAACATGATTAGATGTAGGGCTATCTTGGTTCCGAAGGGGTAGACCTTACTTCCAGCTGTGAGAAAATGGTGAGGCTCTGTGGAAAAGATGTTACTGAAGCTGGTTTAAAGGATATGTATGGTTTATAAAGGAAGTGTTTAGCAGGGAAAAGATTCTAGCATGCATTTTCTACCTATTATAAATCTGAGACTCAAGTAGAATTTCTCATACTTTATTTTTCTTAATCCTCACTATAGTTTGTACCATTATTGAGAGTACTACGGTGATCAGACTTAACTATGCTACCTTGCTGCGGCTTAGACAGAATAAATAGCACAACCAAGGTTACTATTCTTAGAGGTTACCTAAGGATATCTAAGGATAGAACAGCACCCATCTTGGGAGATAGCTGTGTGGATTAAATGAAATAATGCACCAGAGCACCTAGCATGATGTAAGTGCACAAGAAACAGTAGCCAATATTGTTTTGGGGATGAAGATGATGATGACCACTGTAAAGCTGATACTGCTGTGGGGAGGTCACAAGCCTAATTCGGTTTCATCTGATGATCATGAACTCTTTCCACGGTCTTTGAAATCTATGAAATGATTGGTTGAGAGGGGGTGTAAAATGTTGGAGGAACTACTCTTTGTTATAGGGGTTGCCTATTGTGTCCCAGGACAGGAAATAGTCTGTAGCTCAAGACTGGGCAGTGGTCTTTCATACAATCTCAAAATCTGAGCAATAAGAAATGCCTCAGAGATTATCCAACTTTATCATTTTCGGGTAGGAATTTGAGATTCAGAGTGGTTAAGTCACTTGCCTAAGGTGACACAGGCAGAACAGACCTCAGTTGAGAACCGTATCCTTGAGTCTTAGACCTACAGAGAGTCTTCTCCTAAATTATAAATTCTCAGGGTTCTTTAAAGTCTAGCTCAATTTTAAACGTCCCTCCCCACTAATTGTTTCTCTAACACAATTTTGTTCCATAGAAGAAGTGCAATCCACAAAATCCATTACCTATGTATGAGCCACATAGGTAATTTAAAATTTATCAGTAGCCACATCATAAAAAGTAACACATAAAATTAATTTTACCAATGTTTAATTTAGCTCAATATAGCTGAAGTATTGTCAATATAAATTATTAATGAGATTAATTAGATATTTTACATTTCTTTTTTCATGCTAAGTCTTGGAAATCTGGTGTCTTAGTCCACTTCGTGCTGCTGTAACAAAATACCTGAGACTTGGTAATTTATAATGAACCAAAATTTATTGGCTCACAGTTCTGGAGACTGGGAAGTCCAAGACTGAGGGGACAACATATGGTGAGAGGCTTCTTGCTATGTCGTTCCATGGTGGAAGGGCAAAGAGAGGGCAAAAGAGCAAGAGGGAGCCAGACTTATTTTTTATAAGGAACCTACTCCTACAATAATGGCATTAATCCATCTATGAGGGCAGGGCCCCATGACCTAATATCTCCTATTAAGCCCCACCTCCAACACCGCCACATTGGGGATCAAGTTTTCAAAACATGAACTTTGGGGGACATATTTAAACCATAGCACCTGGTGTGTATTTTACACTGACCCCACATCCCAGTTTGGACTGGCCATGTTTCAAGTGCTCAGTGGCCACTTGTAGCTATTCAACTGGACAGGACCGACCTCACCCATCTTTAGACATTCAGTGACCCACACGGCAAGGCTTCCAGTCTATGGAAACTTTCAATCTCTAGAAACAGTTTCCTCTTACTAACCTGTAATTTTACCCCCTATAATGTGTTCACATTTTGCCCATTTTCACCCTTTGGGGTCACAGTGTATAAAGCTTTTTTCTCTTCCATGGCCCGACCTCTTAGAGGGTCCTCATGTCTGTGTGAATCATTTTCCTTCAACACCCTTAGTTCCTGCAGTCATTTCTCAAGGACAGAACTTTGGACCCCTTCTTCATTCTATATTCTCCTCGAAATGCTCTAAATGTGCTCTGGTTTTTTGTTTGTATGTTTTGTCTCTCAGGCATAAATAAAACTGATGATTCAAGGGAGGACTGGCCGATACAGATAGGTCACCATTTTCCCAATGTAAATATCACATTACTTCTAATGCACATTTAAAAGAATTAACTTTTCTGTTGTCAGCCTCATCACGTTTACATGGTATTTATTACCCATTAAATCTCCCTAAGTATATTCACACAAGCTATTTCTAAGTTCCATATCTCCCACCCTATATTTTTGTCATTGGTATTTGGCCCTCAGGGTACGACTTTACATTTATTTTTTTCATTTCATCAAGCTATATTCAGTTCACAATTTTGACACATTAAGATGTGAGGACACTGCTTCTATCATTCTATGAATTCCTTATCCGTTTCTGCTTGGCATTCTTAAGTGTGAAAAGTGTACCTTCTATAGTATCATCCAAAGAATTAATTAATACTCTGTTTGGAGCAAGATATAGTCCAAGAAGTTTCTTTCTGTGGCTTCTATCTTAATATTTCTTTCCACTTCACTTTTTTCTATCCTTCGTTCCCTGTCTATTCTCTAATGAGAGACAGAAGTAAACAGGATAGTTGAGCAGGGCTATGTATCAAAAGCCACATGAATAATCCCATTGATCAGTCTTTAAGCATTGACAATTCTGGTCTCACAGTTCCTTTACCTCCTCCCATCCATTAAATTCTACCTTCTCTCTAGTTCAGCATCACATTTTCTTGGTATCTGCTCTTCTTCTATCTCTAATACCTTAACGGCCAAATACTTTTCTCCAACTGAAACCCCTCATTCTTGTAGATCACTGGGTCCCTCTTCAAATTCATTGAAATCTTTGGGCCTGAACCTTTCTGTTCATAAAGAATATGTAGGAAATTTAAAACATGTATAAAAGTAGAAAAGAGTAAAGTGAACCATTTGTATCTGTCACATCTACTCAGAATCAATCTTGTTTCATCTTACTTCCAGCCACTCTCCTATTACCTTTGAAGAAAATCCAGATACGATATTATTTTATTCTTAAATATTTTCAAATGTATTTATAAATCATAAGAACTTGTGAAAAATATAAACACACCACATCATAGTAATTACCCATATCATCAAATACCCTGGGCTGTTTTTCACATGTCCAGCCAGATTTCTGAGAGCAGGCTATGCTACAGAGGATATTTCGTTGACCATAGCCTTGCCAGATCTTATACGAGACTGTCCACTAAGTAGAATAACATAATGTAAAAAGTCTAGACATCTATAGCTGTTTTAAAATGTATTGCCTTGGTCATTTATCCATGAAGCTTGAAAGCAGAAGAAGGCAAGGCGGAGTAGAAAGGGAAGGATATTTGAAAGTTTCATTTGTTCCTTTGGGAACACCCAGTATGTTCTATTAGCGAAGTGTGTTATAGCCCTAGAAATACACAAGCTCTGCTTGGACCAACTCCTGGAAAATGTACGTGTGAACTGATAGCTTTTTGTGAAATCTTTCCCAAGCATCTCATATTTTCCCAGCAGGAATAGAAATGTGTAGTCACTTACCAAGAAGAGCAATTTGCCTCGGGCTGTCCAACAACTGAATTAGTGAATCTGGGGAAAAAAAAGAAAAAAGCAAGGGAGCAAAGATCCATTTGGAAATAACTTTCTTGGGTAATTATACCCTACGTGACCATGGAGTTGAGCGCAATCACAGATGTTTCTTCTTCTTTTCTTTTAAAACTTTCCTCCACTGTTCCCCTGGCAGGCAGCGATGTGAATGGAATGAATTGAATTTAGCTCCTCAAAACAGCCTTACCACTGTGGCTATCATGACCAACATTACGTGAAGTCCCTTTTTCCAGGAGCCATGTGAATCCAGGTGTCCAAAAACTTTTAGCAATTTTATAAGTCACTGAGTTCATAATTTACGAGTGCCATCTGGAAGGAAAGGACGACTATATACAGTGTCATTGGTCCATAGGTAGACTTGAGACATACTTTCTGACATGTTCAAATCTCTCATTTACCCCAGAACATGATCTTATATAATGCCAGTTGGAATTAATCTCTCATTCTCTGTTCTGCCATTATGTGTGGGCCTTCTATTATAACAGTTTTAATAGTCTACCTTGAATTAGTTATTTTATGGATCTGTCTCCTCCACTTATGTCCTTGTAAAAATAGGGACTCTATCTCACTCATCCATGCATCTGTGCCCAGCACGTAATAAGCATTAACAAACATTTGTTGAAATGAAATCCTGAAATACATATTTGTTGATATACAAGAGGTAAAATTAGCACACAAATCCCAACTATAGAGGCTTTGAAAATTCAATTTGATAAGTATTTGTTGATTATTTAGTAAAAAATGAAATTTATTGATGGTTTACTATGTGTCCAATACTGTGCTAAGAACTTGACACATCATCATATTTAATTCTCAAAATAACTTAATGAGTTACGAACCACAGTTATCTCCACCTTACAGAGCAAGAAATTGAAGTGAAGCAAATTTTAAACATCTGCAGCGCTAAAGTGGCAAGGTGGGTGATCAACAACTGGCCTGTCCTCATCCCAAGACAGTGTCAGAGCTCTGAGCACTGGGTCCTGTGATAGCTCTTAGTTTTAGACAGGAGATAAAATTACCCATGGCACATGGGTGTGCCATTCTGTTAGAATACGGTTCATATACACTTTTCCAGTTTCCCATGATCTGTCCATGCCAGTTATCACAGAACAAACAGTAAGGAGGTTCTTGAATTTAAGAGCTGAAAGAGATCTGAGAAAGAATACAGTCTAAATTCCTTTCCCACATATATAAAATCGAAGGTAAAGCCTCTTTAATTAAGAGTTTCAGGTTAAGCCAACACTCTTGAGGGTCTGCAGTACTGCATCCCTCACTGCCCCTGTAACATTCTTCTTGTCCGTGCTTTGCTCACTGCACACTAGCTGCTCTGGCCACCTTGTGTTTATCTTGATCTTTGTCTCAGTGATCTTCACTCTAACCATCCGCTGGCTGACTCCTCATTTCTTTTAAGTCTTGGCTCAAATTTCACTTCCTCAAACAGTAATGTCTATAATGCTGTGATCTTCCTTGTCCCCACCCCAGCACTGTATTCACCCTTCCCCTGCTCAAGTGAGTGGCAGTACTCATTACCTCCTAACATCCTGCATAATTTACTTTGCTGTGTTCTTTTTATTCGGTCAGTGTTCCCTACTGAAAACACATCCATACAGTCCACGAAGGCAGGGGATTTTTGTCTATTTTTGCCTCTAATATATTTTCAGGTGCTGAGAATAGTGTCAGGGTGTCAAACAGTAGCTGATGAATGAATGGCCCACATAAGGTTGCACAGCTAGTCTGTGCTAGACTCTGAACTAGACCTAGGTAGATTCGCAGTCCGGGGTTCTTTCTGTTCCACTCTGCTAAAGATTGAGGTGAGAGAGGTGACCCATCAGAGCACCACTTAATTTCTCTATTAGCCTTTGGAGAGAAAAAATTCCAACATATCAGTGAAAGAAGAATGGAGATCCCAGTCAAAAAGGAAGCTAACATTTGTTGAGAACCTCCTATCAGCAAAAGCTATACAATGCTCTTCATATACCTAATCTCATTTAATCTTTATAGACATCATTTACACTGTACAGATGAGGAAACTGAGGCTCAGAGAGCTAGGTAACTCTTCTCTGGCCACAGTGCTAATATCTAGATTCTAATATAAGGAAGATCCACTAAGACCCTCAAGCCACTGACATTTCTGTAGACTCAGTGCTACTGCTTTAACATTCCAAATGGGGGTAGAATAGTTTTATTTTGTTTTATTTTTGCTAGTTAAGATATAGGAATAAGTATTTAGAGCAGGTATCTAAGCAAAGAGAGGTATTTTCATATCCATTTAACATGCAATGAATTGAGTTCCTGCTATATTCAAAGGCTGTTCCAGGAAGTTATATATAAACTATTCATCAATTAAATATGTATTAGTACCTAGTATGTGCTTAATATTGGGATAGGGATTGAGAATGCTGAAATTAAAAAGAAAAAACATAATGCCTACTTTCAAGTAGTTCATAGTCAAGGTCAGCTTCTCAATGATAAAGAATTGAAATAAAAATTAAAAGGCTCTGTTGAGTTAAGGGAGGCATGGGTTACCATCTCTATTTTATAGATGGGGAGACAGACTTAGGCATAGAGCCAGAACTCAGTTCCTGAGATTCTTGGCCCAGAGGGCTTTTTACCATAGCAAAGTCAGAAAACAAGTCAGTGAGACCATATAACCAGCTGTGGGGTTGACGTGCACAAGGAGAAGCTTAATTGCCCTTTGCCACGTTTCAGACTGTCCCACTTATACCTCAATCCCCACCCTGAGTTGCTTCAAAAACATATTCCTGATGCTAGGGGAAGGTCAGGAAAATGTACAGATGTTTCACTGAATGTATATCTGCTCAGGAAAAATCCAGATAATGGTGGTGAGTCACTAATCATATCTTGGAGCCTTCTCTAATCTATACCCCTCCAAGTTCTCTCAGTAAATTGCTTGTCCAATTCCTACTCAGTAGTCAAGATCCAGCTCAAGTAGCACCTCCTCTGTGAGGCCTTCCCTGGCTCTCCTGTTAAATTAATGACTAGCCTTTCCTGTTTTGAAAGAAATTGTTTCATACAGCCAGTAGAGCACTTGTTACATTGCATTATAATTACCTGTACTTTCCCAGCTTGGCTATTCCATCTGGGAATGAACCAACGGAGTCACATTAACTCGGTTTTCAGTCTTGTTACTTCAGGACTCCCAGCTCCCTTAGATATTTAAGACAGTGGGGCATCTATCTTGTGTTCATGAATGAGTCCAGCCATGTTTCACCTAAGTGCCATCCACTTCCTCTGTGACTCTGTCCCCTTTGGTCATCTTCACTTGTTGGGGTCCCCACTCCCTGTGATATGACGGGAAGCAATTTTCCCTCTGACTCTATAGTCTTGTTGCAGGTTGAGTCTAAGAAGTGGGTGATGAGATGAAGTTGGGAGTATTAGAAGTTCATTGAGAGTAAGACTGTAAAAGAAAAAGAACAGATACACGAGAGGGCAGGACAGATATCAGACTGTGGTTCTGACCTGACAATTTCTGCAAGT
>CAUYSK010024838.1:0-15819 GCA_963575035.1 Avahi laniger | reverse complement strand
CAGCCCAGACAACAGAGTGAGACTGCTTCAAAAACAAAACAAAACAAACAAAACACCACAGGACATGACAGTTTGTGAGAGGCAGTGATTTTATCCCACTATGAAAACTGAACGACACCAGATGTTTTCCTCCTTATGTGGGATTTTGAATGTGGAGGAAGAAGCCTAAAGACAGAGAAAGTTAGAGATAGTTCATGGTGGTGGAGTCAATGCAGTGCCCAGGCAGTGCAGCAGTGGTATCCTAACAGACTATTCTTGCGGCAAACTGTGGGTATGTTATCTGTTTCCCAGACTCACTGGAATCCTGCCCATTGTCTGAGCCAAGGTCTTTGACTTTCTTGTCAAATCTGTGAGCTACATAATAGCATTGTAATGAATTCCTTTTCTGTTTAGTTTAGCCAGAGTTTAGGGGTACAATCATCATGCATTTCCTTAGTACCCTGAGGTGATACTGCTGAGAAAGTATTAGCTCCTTCCATAGGCCATTTATGAGGTATTATAGTACCTTCTAGAACTGTCATTAATTAGTGTTAGTTTCTGCCAATCCTGGAGTAAGGTTCTGGCATTTAGGAAAGACTCAGCTTTTCCCTACTTGAAGCTTCCACTATTTTCCGTCACCTTGAATCTTTCCACTGGGCTCTTTGACAGACTTCCACTCTCATTTGGGATGACTGTGAAAGTCATAGGTTACTTAATGCATGGCTGCTGACAGATAGTATAGTCTTCAGGACACAAGTCTTTTCCATCCCAAACGGCAAGCACTCCCTTAGTAGAGATTTGAGTCTGGTAATGTAACAGAGCATTCATATTTCTGTTTCTTGGCCCTGACCAATCATAAATGCAAACGTTGCAACTTCTAGAGCTGCTATCTATTGCTGCCTATTCATGCCCAATTTAGCACTGGTAAGGACATTTAGTGGGGGTTTGATATAAAGGGTATTATAACTCACATAAATCTTAGAATTTAACCACCATATCCCTCTTGACATCTAAGAATTTTAATTTATGAGCAAGATAGTAGATATAATTGTCAGACTGAATCAATCTAGCTAATTCTATGGATTCTTTACTTGGAGATATTCCTGTTAAAACAGCACCTCAGGTATTCCAAGTTGGCATTTATGTGAAATATTATTATGTTTGAGAAGATTCAATATCCAATACATATGCTCAGCACGAGTACTCACGGGCTTTGTCCCACCTCTCTCTCTAAAGGATCCAGAGGCCTTCAATACTTTAAATTCAGAAATGTTCCCTGGCTCTGGGCTCATCCCCTGTAGAGACACAATGTGTTCCTTACATGTCATAAAGTTGTAGGAATGCCAACGCTTACAAGGTCATTACCAACCCTGTCTCCTTCAGTAGTCTATAAATTCAGCCTGCTCTAACGTCCTGGGTACATCAGGACTTCCAAACATTTCATATCACTTTCTGCTGCTGAAAAGTGGCTGGGTCTTCGAGATACCCCAAGTCACTTTCTAAACCTGGAAAAATTCTACCAGGCATGGTTTCTCTTTCCTTATTATTCTCTATATTCATGAGTATCTGAAAACAAACACATATAAAACCACTGATCCTAATCTGATGGTCTATGATATTCTAAATTTAAAGTACAACTTATTGTTTAAAGTTTTGCTCAGTTCATGATACCTGCAAAATCATAATTTCTCCAGAGTTCACGCATACTATGATGATTAACAACATCAAAGAATTCTAAGACATAAATTTTCTGGCTTAATTAATAATTTGTAATATGGTCTCTTAAATCATTTATCTCAAGATGATCTGTTATTTTAGTTTATTTTTAGTTGACAAATAATAGTTGTATATATTTATTGGATAAAATTTGATGTTATGAGATATATATATATGTATACATACACACTTTGTGGAATGATCAAATCAGCCATTTAACATATTTATCACCTCACATACTTATCATTTCTGTGTGGTGAAGACATTTAAAATTTCCTCTTAGCAATTCTGAAATATACAATACATTATTATTAACTATAGTTGCCGTACTGTGTGATAGATCACTAGAATTTATTCCCCCTGTCTAATGGAAACTTTGTACCCACAGGTTAACATCTCTCCTTCCCCATCCACTCTGTCCTCCATCCTCTGGTCTGAGGGTGACACATACAAGGGTGTGGCTATAAAAAGCAATATGAGGGATCCTCGTGAGGACGGAAACATTTAGGAACTTGACCGTGTCAATGTCAATATTTTGGGCGTGATGTTGTATACAAGAATATGCGTACCATAGTTTTGTATACATATCTTACAATATAGTAAGTTTTATGAGATATTACCATTGGGATATAAAGGGTACACAGTTTCTCTCTGTATTTCTTACAACTGCATGTGAATCTACAGTTATCTAAAAAGAAAAAATGTTCAATTTTTAAAAATGAAAAAAGCTCTCTCCACAACTCATATGATTCACATTATTTCAGTGTCATTTAAGTGCCATAACCAAAGTGTAATCCACAATCTTATTTTCCACCTGGACCTCACTCCATCAAACCAAAGGCAATAACTTTAGTAATTGGAATGTCACTGCATGCCAGAGGTTATCACCACGCCGCATAACATCAGGAACGGGTCCCTTATCGCCATCTGACTTGTGAGTGAACCAGTTTCAGAAACCCATCCTGAGGTTCTACTTTCAAGGGCCACTGTGAGTGCTATAGGCTGGTTCTCCTTTATGCAGAGTCTGAAACGAAGCTTAAATGCCATTATATATTGGGGAGTATGATCCAGGAAGCAAAGGTAAGAGATAGCGAAAGCAAAGCAGGTAAGGATAGAAAGCTAATACAAAGATAGGTTATCAAGTTGGCCACCGCTATGGATGACTGGTTATGTGATAGTCAGAATTCTAAAGAATTCCCCCAAGATACTCATCCCCTGGTTGTTCAAGCAAGCACTAATCTAGGCACGACTGTGAAAGGACTTTGCAGACGTAACTAAGGTTATTAATCAGATGATCTTAAAATAGGGATCTTGGATTATGGAGGCAGGTCCAATCTAAAATCACATACATACTCAGAAGCAGAGAATTTTCCCTGGCTGGCGACAAGAGTAGTCAGAGAGACATGGCAGAAGGGGAAGTCAGAAGATTACACGTGTGAGAAGAGTTCAACATCCTGATCCTGTCTCTGAGATGTAGGGGCCCATATACAAGAACTGGAAAGAGGCCCCTGGGAGCTAAGGGCATCCTCCCACTGAGCAATCAGGGAAATGGGAACCTCGGTGCTGCGATCACAAGGAACTGAACACTCCGAACAACCCAAATGAGCTAGGAATTGAATTCCTCCAAGATCCAGACAAGAGTCTGGGCCAACAGACACGTTGATTTTGGCCTTCTAAAACATACAGCAGAGAAATCCATCAAACCAACTGGGACTTGTAACTTAACAGAACTTGAGGTAACAAATTTGTACTGTTTGTGGCAATTTTGTTACAGCAGCAATAGAAAATGAATACAGCTTGATGCCTAAAAAGCAACTCAGTACTATATGGCCAGGTAAAGAAAGGAGGAAGCATTTACCCATTGACTCCCATCTCACATTAGTGAAGGTTACCCATAGGGTAATAACTGCCCGTGTTAGTCAGGGGTCTCCAGAGAGAATGTGTATGTGTATATGTGGACCTAGATAAATAGACAGATAGATAATAGATAAAGATTTATTTTAAGTAATTAGTCAGGCAGTTGTGGAGGCTGGAAAGTCCAGAATCCCAGGAAGAGTTGATGCTGCACTTTGAGTCTGAAAGCTATCTATTGGCAGAATTCCCTCTTCTTTGGGGGAGGTCAGTCTTTTTCTATTAAGGCCTCCAACTGATTGGATGACAACCCCCCCAAATTATGAAGAGCAATCAGCTTTACTTAAAGTCAAAGATTTAAATGCTAATCTCATCCAAAAGATGCTTTCACAGAAACATATAGAAATCTAGAATAATATTAATATTTGACTGGATATCTGGGTACTGCGGCCTGGGCAAGTTAACACATATAGTTAACCATCACACTGGCCTACATTTTTGCATGACTGCTCAGCAGTTTCCCATCCAGCTTCCTGTGATAAGGGATCAATAAAAAAGTCCTGGGCAGGAAACAATGGGGTGTGAATGATAGGTTTGAGGCAAAGTACCACCAGGCTGCATACACGAGTAGCTGGCCAGAATGCAAGGTTGTTCTCATGCTCATTCCGGAAAAAAAGGAAGATTGAGGAGGAGAGAGAGGAAGAGCTTTCTTTTTCTGGATCTCAGACCTGCAATGCATCCAGCTATGATTCTAATCTGCGCAAAGGCACCTTACGTGCAAGCAGCTATCCCACTGGGGTGGCATAATGGAGATTAGTGGGGTGAAGAAGGCAAGAGTTCGCTGGAAGGGCCATCAAGACAGGTACCAGAGTAATTGAAATTGATAATGGGACTTGGCAGAGGAGAAGCCTGAGCCAAGGAGTGGCATCTTTTAGGTCCTGGAGTGAAGTAGCAAATAGAGGGGAAGGGTCTCCTTGATGAGAGTGGCTGCCAGTAACCTGCATCCACATTTTTTTATGCATGAGTTGTGAGGTTAGGCACAGTTCCCTGGGCCCTCTGAGGCATTTTATTTACTGCTCTACTTTGAATCTTAGGATGCTTTATTCTGAGAGGTTCTTATTTCCCTCTCTTTTTTGACACAACCTAACACATCTTGTGTCCAGACCCATGGTCTGAGTCCTGAGTTCTGTAAATCCTCAGCCTATGCTAACACTAGCTTTGGAAGATAGAGTGTCCTCTCCTATGTGGGGGTGGGAGGCACTCCATGGCTTCCCCTCCACGGACCCACCCCCACCTGAAGAATCACTGGGCACCAACCCCCAGTATCGCTTACCCTCTTTGTCTTCTCTTATTTGCTGTCCTGGATCCACCACTTATTGGCTGGCTGATCTTGGGCCGATTGTCTGAACTTTCCTTGCTTTTGTTTCTTCACCTATAAAATAGTGATAATAAAAACATGCAGTCATGTGCTGCTTAATGACGAGGACACATTCTGAGAAATGCTTTGCTAAGTGATTTCATCATTGTGCAAACTTCATAGTGTACTTACACAAACCAAGATGGTACGGCCTGCTACACACCCAGACTATATGGCACAGCCTATTGCTCCTAGGCTACAAACCTGCACAGGATGTTACTGTACTGAACGCTGTAGGCAACTGTAACATAATGGGAAGTATTTGTGTATCTAAACATATCCAAATATATAAAAGGTACAGTAAAAATACAATATTATAATCTTATGGGACCACCATCATATTTGCAGTCTGTCATTGACCAAACATTGTTATGTGGTGCTTAACTGTACTTTATAAGATTGTGGTTTAGATTACTATAAGAGAAGTGTTGGGAACAGTGCCAGACCAGAGGTTAAAATCAACCTAAAATATAGAGTACTGATTAAATGAATTATAATAGAACCATAAAATAGAATATCATGTAGTTCTTTAAAAATGAAGATTTATGAGATGTATTAATGTAGAGAAATTGCAGAACAGCTTGTATACTATCTGGGTAAAACAATATGGTAAAGTAATACATTTGCTTGCATATGTATAAAATTACTTAGGGAAGATATAGAAGAAGCTAATAATAGTAGTTTTTCTATTTGGGGCATGAAACGTGGCAGATTGGTGACAGTGGTAGAAGAGAGATTTTTCACTGTATATTTTCATACTTTTTGAATTAAGAACCATGTAAATGTATTATCTATTCAAAAATAGATAGGATACCTTAAAAACAAAAATATAAAAGAAAGGAAGAATACTAATTAATTCATCGGAGTTAGGGCACTCTAAATCCATATGAGAGAATCATAATCCTAAAATATAGTTTACATATAATAGATGATCAGGCTTCTTTCCTCTTGAAGAATTTCTGATCAATTGTAGTCCTGAGAGATCAGTGTCCGAATGCTCAAAAAACCTCTCTCATAGCAAGGGTGACACCTGCAGGCCAAACTGGGAATTTGTCGGTTTATTTATCTTTGCGGAACAGAGCACCACAGTGAGGGCGTAAGTTGAGGTGGGCAATCATGGATTGCCCATTAGAGCTGCTAGACAAAAAAGCTGCATAGGCACTGATGGAAACACTGCAAACAAAGGTGTTTTTTTATTTAGGGCATCCAGGAAAAGTGCTCCCCATTTACTAGTTGTGTTTTTCAGCAAAGGCATTTAACAGCCTCTGAGAAATGATTCCTTCAGCTGTAAAATATGGGCCATGAGACTCATTTTTCACAGTTGTATGGATTTGAAATGAAGTATCAGAATTTCATAGTTTAGCTCCTGGTTCAATAACTAGTAGTTATATGTACTGTTCATGACCACTGTCTGCCCACTGCTTCTGTTTCATCCACATAAAGGCCCAGCTTGCTGCAAATCAGCCCCTTCCCCACCTTCCTGATAAAATCCAGTCACACCAAGCACAACATGATTTTTGAGGTTATAATGCACGGTCATGGAGAAAAGTCACCTGAGCAGTGATCAGGCTCCCTTCCAGGGCCCTTTTCTCCCCTGTAGCACTCGGCTCTAAGGCTCTGAGACCCCTGAGTTCTTGCCCAAGGTTCACTCCGTGCAGCAACTCCCTGCCTGTGCCTCTTCTCTCACTTCTTACTTATCAAGAGCAACTTCTGTCAAATAAAACATGCATCTGTACCTAAGTCAGCAGAGACTTGATTCAAAGAGATTATTGCCACAGGGAGAGGGGGACTATTGCAATAAACAAGGAAATGCTGCACCATTAGGTCTGTAAGCATATCAGTGGCCAGGTAGAAAGGACTTCTGTTCTACAGGGAAGTGTAAACAAGGCTAGAAAGATCTGGGAGTGGGGGAGTAGGGCACAGGTGGCGTGATCTGAGAGGTGAGCTGGAAATAGCTTTCTCTGAGATCAGAGTGGTTGTTGTGTGGAACTGTTCAGCATTCCAAGGCTGGCTTAACTTCCAGGGGCCAAAGTTCAGGGACCCCGGGAGAAGGAAATTAGCTTCACTAAACCGTGGTGAAGATAAGTTAATGGGCATTTTGCTCAAATTCATCAGTGGGGACAAAGTTTATGTATTACTCTTTAATAAGACAAAGATGTCTTTGGAGGGAATTTGGAGGACTTGTGTCTGGCCTTGTCCTAGGTAAACAAGGAAGCCTTAACTAAGTCACATGGAAAGGGCAGTTCTTTGCAGTAAGCCTTTTCCTGGAACACTAGAGGATGTTAGGGAGTTTTTAGCTGTTGCAGTGTTCTAAGACCACTGGGATGAGGAAGAGTTCAACATCACCATTTCCAAACTAGCACTGCACATCGCACCTCCACTGCTGGTAATTTGGGGCTATTCATTCATCATTCTCTGCCTGTTTTGTCATCTATCTGTGTCCAGGAAAAAAAAATTACTAAATTAAATATGTATTTTTTAAAACTAAAAGCGAGAGAAATTACCCTTACAATCACAGAAAGTCGCACACATCATGTACTTCACCCTAAATACTTCAGGACGCCTTTCCTGAGAAGGACATTTTCCATAGAACAACAATACATTATTCCGCTTAAAAATTTCAATTTCATAATATTCTCTAATATCCAGTCCCCCGTCTAACTTTCCTAATTGTTCTCCAAACGACTTTTGTTGTTTTATTCTCCCCAATGAAACTATTCAGTCTAAGGTTCACACATTGCATTTGTATTTTATGTCTCTTCGGTTCCCTTGGACTTTGCTACTCAAAATGTGATTCATGAATCAGTATTATCAACATCAGGAAATTGGTTTGAAATGCAGAATATTAGGCCCTGCCCCCAAACTACTAAATTGGAACCAATTTTGAACCAGATCCCCAGGGGATCTGTATGTACCTTAAGGACTGAGAAGTGCTGAGTTGGCACATTGTTTCCACATTTGCCCCCCAGGATATTGAATTTTTGAAAAGTCTAGAACAGTTACCTTTTTCACGTTGATAGTCACCTATTTGAATACAAAAGCCACTTACATCCATTTTTGGACATTTCGAAAATGGTGATTTTATTTTCTACTTTACACTTTCCTGTGAGTATGCTTTAGTATCTTAAAAACATCCTTTTCCTTTTTTCTCATTATTTCCTTTGATCATATAAATAATATATGAAGTCATTCTTATTGTAAAACTTTAAATGATTTAGAGATTTACAAAGAAAAATCTGCATCCTCCCTTATGTTTCTCATCACTTTTAGTCGCCTCTTCAGATGTAGCTACTGTTGACTGATTAATATTAATCACTTATTTGTACCACTCGGGATTCAGTTAGAGAAACAGAACCAAGATGAGATTTATGGAAAGAAGATATTTGTTACAGGAATTAGACCTTCAAAAACGTGGGAAGTGTTGGGGCAGCAAAAGACTGAATGGGGGGTCAGAGAGCAGAGAAAATCCGTAGCCAGAGTGCCAGGCAGCAGTGGTGTGGGGAAGCCAAGGCCTGGGCTTCCGAGAAGCCAGGTGTGTGGAGCAAAGCGGAGTCAGGAGCAGGAGCTCGTGTGGAGGGCTGTGGGAGGCTGCTACCTCTGCACAACCACCTCGGGACGAGACATCGGAAAGCCCAGGTGGACGTGGAGCTTCAGCCCAGAGTCCCTCACTCCATCCGACCGCATGGCCTTCTGAGAGTAACGGCTGCTATTTTGCTTCTGCCTTCCCAATCTTACACAAGCTCCCTTCTGGCCAACTCTAACCTGGATCGAAAAAGAAAGCACAGTCCAGCACTGCACCCTACCCAGACTCTTTAAATAAATGAGGAGATATGGACTCACATTCTTTGTAGAAATGCAATCACACTGTGAATGTTGTTTGCCACTTTCGCAAAGTCTTTCTAGGTCAGTTAGTACATATTAACACTCTCTTCTTCCAGATTTTTCCATCCCCTTAAGTTATCATTTTCAAACCCCTGGTGGCATCCCTTCGTGGTTCATGGAATTAATTAGTGTGTCAAAAGCACCGTTAAAAAGGATAGAATAAAAGAGGAAGTATAAAAGTGTTATCTCCCTCTGTAAGGATAATTATTACTTTGTGAAACGTTTGTTAGTTACATATGTGTGTCCTGTGGGCACAGCTTGAAACATATATCTTATTGACGGGAACAGTGGTTAAGAAAATCATTGCTTTTGAATGTTTTTTCTTTCTTTTTTCTTTCAGCCAATCTCTTCCTCCCTCAATTTTTTGCTTGGTTGTTTATTTTGACATATGATTAGAATTTGAGAAAGAATAGGGTGATTTCTGAGGTTGATGGTTTTTTAAATGGAGGGAATGAGAAAGAAATAACTAAATTCACCTTTTGTAAAAAATAAAATAAAATAAATCATAAAATATAATAGTTGTATGTAGTGTTTTATGTATTACCAGTCCAACGTTGTTAGTGAGCACTAAAGGAAGATTCTTCTTCAATAATCTGAAGGAAGCAAGAGCAAATATAACCAGAAAATCATATGTAGAAAGTGCAAAAAAAAAGTCTCTTTGGAAAATGTTGACTTTGACAAGAGATTGATAGATTCAGTTTCTGAGCTTCCACAACCAACAGTAAAACATATGCTGATTTGTTTGGTAATAGAGACCTCTAGAGAGCACATGTTAGAATTGCAGCAAAACTTTTTTTTTCTTTTTTTTTAAAAAGCGCTGACTTTAGTTGACATCATAGATATTTGGAATAGTAAAGGAATCTAGAGATCATTTAATTGTGTATACGTAGATCCTCCTAAGATTTAATAGTCATCTCTTATATGTGAAACAATTTTATAAATAATGATTAATGTAATTTTGACAACAATCCTGTGAAGTAGATATTTTCACTTTTGATTGTACGGAAGGAAGAAATGAAGACAGAGAGTAAAGTGGCATGTCTAAAATCAGAAAGCTAGAAAGTGGCAGGGCCAAGTCAGGACTCCAGATTCCCAGGCCAATGGTTGTTCTAACATAGTGCAATATGAAAATAGTGCAAGTTTTAGGTGATGAGGATTTTGAGATCATTTAGTCCATTTCCTTCATTCCTATACTGAAAACATGAGACACAGAAAAGAAATCGAATTGCCAAGGGTCACATAACCAGTAAAGAGTAGAAGCCAGGTTAGCACTCCTGTCTCTTAGTTTTCAATCTCCACTTCTTTCAATCATACTGCATGAGACAAAACACATTCTACTTAACAATGATGTGGAAGTACTCTTATTTCTAGCAATATGGCAGAATGGCTTAAAAACAAAGAAAAGAAAAAAGTCACTTCTCAGGGGAAAAAAGCCAAAATTCTAAATAAAACATTAAAAATAAATTTTTTGTTTTTCTCAAAATTTCCTGGATTTGCAAGTCAAAATTTTTTAAGTTAAGGCAGGAAGGTATCAAAAAACTTCAGATGTAGAAAAGTAGTGAACAGGGGAATTGAGAAGGTGAAGAATTTCAGAAGCTATAGTGTTACAGCAAGTGTTACAGTGGGTGGTTCCAAGGACAAACTGAGTGGCACACAGAGAGTCAGAGAGTTAGAAAGTCAAAGTTTATTTTCCGGCGGGCTCAGAGGGGTCTTGCCACCAAATTCTGAGCCCCGTCTACCCGATTTTTCACACTTTTATTAAGTTGTGGTGGTCTGATGGGTGGGGTATCAGGTAGCTAATGCCCGCCAGGTAATAGGTTAGTTGATGTATCAGGTAATAGGTTAGTATTATGTTGATGCACCAGGTAATAAGGTAGTTGATGAACCAGGTAATAGGTTAGTTGATGTATCAGGTAATAGGTTAGTATTATGTTGATGTGGGTCTTCCTTGAGGGGTGGTGCGGGGAGGTAGCTAAGCTCCCAGCAAAAAACCAGGTCCCTTTGATAGAGTTGCAAAGGATAAGAAAATAATAGAGCAAAATGGAAAATAAAAGAAATAAAAGAATACACAGAGACAAAGATATAGTTTTATAAGTTTATAAAAATTATAGGCAAAGCAGGATCTCAGGGGGCCTAGACCTTCTCCGTGGATCTCAAAAAGCCCCAATGAGGTCTTACATGGTAACTTAAAGGGAATAGTGATTAATTGCCAGGGGTAACAGATTTACATAACAACAGGTAGTTCCTCTCAGGTTAAGAGATTTTCAAAAGGCTTCTACAGATCCTTTAACTAATTCTATCTACATGAACAAATAGTTACAAAATCTTTCAAAGATTAACTTCTAAGTCCTAAAATAAGTTTATCACTTAACAGAGGGGTTAAACAGAGATATGTTGGCTCCATATTTATTAGGTTATTGTGAATGGAGTCAGGTAGTCCAGAGTGTTAAAACAAGAGCTTCTTCTAGCCATTCGGGCAGGCGTCTGTTCCGGGGGGCACTCCATTGTCAGCTCTCATCCTGTAGTTTTTAACAGATTCACTTTGCTTTACAAAGCAAATGCAAACCTTTAGGTCTGAGAAACACGGAGCCTTGTGGGATACAGCCGCTACTGTCTTTCAGAGATGCCCTTCCTTCCGAGTGCAACAGCATTTGAAATGCAAACCAACACATTCACATATTCCTTCAGGGCAAAACTCTGCAAAACTCCTAAGAAAAATCCTGTCTGCAAACACATTTATATTAATTCATGGAGCAACAGAGTGGGAGGTCTCAGGTGACTGATGCACTGCCAAGTAATAGATGGAGGTTTTCCTTATCAATAGACTAATCAAAGGGTTTCTGCAGAACTATGGAGACCTTGTGCACTTTATCTGGTGGCCTCACAGGACATCAGAGCAGGAAATAAACCTTCAGGTCTCCACTAGGTGGAAAGTCAGATGGGATACCACTGCATAAAATTGGGACCCCAATGGGGCAAACCCTCAGTTGGAAAGGTGAATAGAAAATTACTCTACAGATAGCAGCAGTAAAAATTGCCCTTAGCAAGCTCAGTGCTGGATTGGGGAAAGGATGGACTACTCCTCCCATGGAAATTCTCTGGGTGTACTTTTTCTTTTTTTTAAAGTCAGGTTTATTGAGACATGATTTCTATGGAGTAAAATTCACTTTTTTTAGTATATAGTTCTATGAATTTTGACAAATGCTTACACCCATGTAACCATCACCTAATCAAGTGTAGAACCATTCCATCACCCCCACAACTTGCCTTGAGCCACTTCACAGCCAAGCCTTCCTCCCACTCCTAGTCTCAGTCTCTTTGATTTTTCTTTCCCAAGAATTTTCCCTTTTGAAGAATGTCATATAGATGGAATCATACAGTATTATATAGTCTTTTGAGTCAGACTTCTTTCATTTAGCATAATATTCAAAAACTAGAGTTGTTATTCTAGATATTGCATTATGTATACATAACCTATCATGGTCTACTGATGTCATCATTCTTCCAGTATAAAAACGTTATCTCCATTAAGGTTCCTTTATCCTCATTCATTTATAATAAAACTTAAAATATTTTCTGTATCTAAAGATAAATATTATACTATACGTGTCCAGACAGTTATAATTTTTGCATAATTTAGAAAACTCAAGTGGAAAAGGAAAGCCCACTATATTTACCCATGTATTAGCTTACCAAATATTTTTTCTTCCTTCCTTATACTGCAAGTTTCCTTTATCATTTCCTTTCTGTTTGGAGAAATCCCTTTAGTCATTCTTTTTTGTTGTTGTTGTTAAGACAAAGTTAGGCCTAGCTCTAACCCTAACCCTAGCCCTAGCCCTAGCCTTAGCCTTAGCCATAACCCTAATCCTAACCTTAACCCTAAGAGAAGTATCTTTAAATAACATCTTCTCATATATTGAGATGTTTGATAAGAAACAGAACATACTGCTTCAGTTCACAGACATGCAAATCTGTAAACAACAAAACATTTAGCTTCTTTCACTAAGTGAATGTGTTTTCATATGAAACACCTTTCTGGCTAAAAATTATCCTCTTCCTACAAAATGCCTTTCTTGTGTTCTTAGAAGCTTGTAAGGCATAGACAAGAATAAGCTTCTAAAACTGTAAAGCATATTAACTTGCCCACAGATGCATCTCTCAGTAATGTCTTTTAATAAATAGAGATGTTTGACAAGAAACAGAACACACTGTTTCCGTCCACAGAGTTAAGCAAACCTATAAACAACCTAATGTCTAGATGCTTTCTCTAAATGAATGTAAGTGTTTTCACATGAAATGCCTTTCTGGCTAAAAATTATCTCTTCCTACAAAATACCTTTCTTGTGTTCCTAGAAACTTGTAGATTCTTAATGATCATTACTGATATTGGCTGTTTATGTTTTCTCTTCTTCTTTTTTTATTTCAAAATACTGAGGGGGTACAATGTTTTTGATACATGGATAGATTTTATAATGCCTAAGTCAGGGCTATTAGTGTGCCAATCACCTGAAACTACTCATTGTACCTGCTAGATAGGTTTTTACCACTCCCCTCTCCCTCCTCCCCTTCTTGATTTCCAATGACTTTTACTTCTCTCTATGTCCATGTGTGCTCATCAATTAGTTCCATATTATTAGAGAGTACATGTGGTGTTTGTTTTCCCATTCTTGCACTATTTCACTTAGGATAATGGTCTCCAATTCCATCCAAATTGCTGCAAAAGACATTAATTTATTTCTTTTTATGGCAGAGTAGCATACATACACACACACACATTTTGTTGATCCACCATGTATTGATAGGCACTTAAGTTGACTCCACGTCTTTGTGATCATTAATTGTGCTACAATAAACATTCAAGTGCAGATGTCTTTTTCATAAAATAACTTCTTTTCCTTTGGGCTAGTGCAATTGCTGAATTGAATAGTAGGTCTATTTTTAGTTCTTTGAGAAATATTCATACCGTTTTCCATAAACATTGCATAAATTTGCAGTCCCACCAACAGTGTATAAGCATTTGTCTCTGCATCCATGCCAGCATCCATTGTTTTTTGACTTTCTAATAATAGCCATTCTGACAGGGGTAAGGTGATAATTTATTGTGGTTTTAATTTGATTTCTCTGATGATTTGTCATGTTGAGCATTTTTTCATATATTTGTTGGCCATTTGTATATCTTCCTTTGAAAATCTTTCGTTCATGTCTTTTGCCCACTTTTTAATGGAGTTGTTTGTTTTTTTCTTGCTGATTTGTTTGAGTGCTTTGCAGATTCTGGATATTGGCCCTTTATGAGATGTATAGTTTTTGAATATTTTCTGCTATTACATAGGTTGTCTATTTGCTCTGTTGGTTATTTCCTTTGCTGTGAAGAAGCTTTTTAATTTAATCAAGTCCCATTTATTTATTTTTGTTATTGCCATAATTGCCTTTGGGGTCTTAGTCATAAATTCTTTGCCTAGGCCAATGTCTAAAAGAGTTTTTTCCTACATTTTCTTCTAGAATTTTTATGGTTTTATGCCTCACATTTAAGTTTTTTATCCATCTTGAATTAATTTTTATGAGTGATGAGAAATAGGGGCCTGTTTCATTCTTCTGCATGTGGTTATCCAATTTACTAGCACCATTTATTGAATAAGGCTTCTTTTCCCCAGTGTATGTTGGTGTCTACTTTATCAAAAACCAGTTGTTTGTATGCAGATGGTTTTATGTCTGGGTTCTCTGTTCTGTTCCATTGGTCTATGTCTACATTTTTGTGCTTATACCAGCTTATTTTGATTACGATAGCCTTGTAGTATAATTCGAAGTCAGGTAATGTGATGTTTCCAGTTTTGTTGTTTTTACTTAAGATTGTTTTGGCTATTCAGGCTCTTTTTTGGTTCCAAATGAAGCTTAGGATTATTTTTTTCTGGATCTGTGAGATATCACATTGGTATTTTGACAGGGATTGCATTGAATCTGTAAATTACTTTGGTCAGTGTGAACAGTACAACAATATTGATTCTGCTGATCCATGAGCATGATATGTTTTTCCATTTGGTTATGTCATCTGTGAATTCTTTCCTCAGTGTTTTGTAGTTCTCCTTGTAGAGATCTTTCATCTGCTTGGTTAAATATATTCCTAAGTATTTTATTTTTTCTGTAACTATTGTAAATGATATTGAGTCTTTGACTTAACTCTCAGCTTTAGTGTTATTGGTATATAGCAATGTTACTGATTTGCGTACATTCATTTTGTAACCTGAGACTTCACTGAATTTATTTATCAATTCCCGGAATCTTTTGGTGAAGTTTTTAGGGTTTTCTAGATATAAGATCATAAGATCATAAGAAGATATCATCAGTAAAAAGTTATAGTTTGATCTATTCTTTCCCAATTTAGATACCCTTTATTTCTTTCTCTTGTCTGATTGCTCTGGCTAGGACTTCTAGTACTATGTTGAGTGGAAGTAGTGATAGTGGGCACCCTTGTCTTGTTTCAGTCTAGGGAGAATGCTTTCGACTTTTCCCCATTCAGTATGAATGTTGGCTGTGAGTTTGTCATAAAGAGCTTTTATAATTTTGAAATATATTCCTTCTTTTTTTTTTGACACAGAGTCTCACTCTGTCACCCAGGCTAGAGTGCTGTGGTGTCAGCCTAGCTCATAGCAATCTGAAAATCCTGGGCTCAAGGGATCCCCCTGTCTCAGTCTCCCAAGCAGCTGGGACTACAGGCACGTGCCACCATGCATGGCTAATTTTTTCTATTTTTAGTAGAGACAGGGTCTCGCTCTTGCTCAGGTTGGTCTCAAACTCGTGACCTCAAGCAATCCTCCCACCTCAGCCTCCCAGAGTGCTAGGATTACAAGCATGAGCCACCATGTCTGGCTGAGATATGTTCCTTCTATGCCTGGTTTACTGAGGGTTTTTATCATGAAAAGGTGCCAGATTTTGTCAAATGCTTTTTCTACATTTATTGAGAGAATCATATGGTCTTC
>CAUYSK010024837.1:0-10343 GCA_963575035.1 Avahi laniger | reverse complement strand
GGGGTCGTGGGACCTTGGAAAACTGAAACTGGCCTCCTCAGAGTGGGAGTTCTGTTTCCTTCTGAGATGACAATAACAGGTCCCCTAAGTAGATTCTCTTAGCACGACAGTAACGTCACCCGAGTTCTGGCAGATCAGGTCTCCTCATGCATGTTGAGTTGGTGTCTTTTGAACTGAAGAAATGAAGGAATTTGTTCAGAACAGTGTTTTTCGTGCATATAGAGAAAAGGACAGCTGTTCACTTGTTGGTCTTTTTAGTCGCTGCTGTGGTCTGACTGGGTCCCCCGAAGTCCACGTGTTGACACTTCATTGCCAACGCGATCGAATGCGGGGCCTTTGGGAGGCGACTAAGTCATGAGAGTGGTGCCCTCGTGGATGGGATTAGAGGGCTTTAATACAAAGGGCTTGAGAAAGTGAGCTCGTCCCTTTCTTCCCCTTTCATCCTTCTGCCTTCGGCCTTGTGGGGACACAGCGTTCACCCTCTACCGTGTGAGGGCACGGCAAGAAGGCCCTCTCCAGACACCGAATGCCAGTGCCTCGATCGGTGCCTCTAGAACCGTGAGCAATACATTTTCATTATGTATAAATTACCCAGTTTGCAGTATTTTGCTGTAGCAGCACAAATGGACTAAGTTATTTCATGATTCCCAAACACACCAGTCCGTTTGCAGATGGGCCTGATGGGCACAGATAGTGACCACTCTGTATGTCCCCCCCCAGGTGATATAATCCTCCAAGCCCTGAGACTGTCCTCTCTCCCGCTTGAGTCCTGCCCTGACACTCCTTCCACTGGACTCTGCTCTCATTACCTATGGGGCTCCTTTCTGCACTCGAAACTGCCATTTGGAGCCATAATTCCTCTCTGTGCATGTTTGGGATCCTCAGCTAACATATAAAGGAAGGAGAGAGAGGAATAAATATTCACCGGATGTATGACTTTGTGTATTTGATCTGATTCGATCTTAAGAAATAGGTATTATAGGCCGGGCGTGGTGGCTCATGCCTGTAATCCTAGCATTCTGGGAGGCCGAGATGGGAGGATTGCTTGAGCTCAGGAGTTCGAGACCAGCCTGAGCAAGAGCGAGACCCTGTCTTTACTATAAATAGAAAGAAATTAGCCAAACAACTAAAAATAGAACAAGTAGCTGGGCACGGTGGTGCGTGCCTGTAGTCCCAACTGCTTGGGAGGCTGAGGCAGGAGGATCGCTTGAGCCCAGGAGTTTGAGGCTGTTGTGAGCCAGGCTGATGCCACGGCACTCTAGCCCAGGCAACAGAGTGAGGCTCAGTCTCAAAAAAAAAAAAAAAAGAAAAAGAAGAAAAGGAATAGATGTTACAATTCCATTTTACAGATGAGGAACCTGAGGCTCCATATGGTTTAGGTCATTTCCCCAAAGTCGCACAGCTCATGACCAACCTTGGCTTCAAACCCCAGTTTGGGTGATTTCAAATCTCATGCTTGCTCTTGTAAGGCTGGTGGCAGGCACCCTTCCCCTCCCTAAAGAAAAAAAAGAGAAACCCACGATACCCGCCCTAAAACTGCAACAAAGAACTCCCCATTTTTCACGACAAACTCTTTGCATCAAAAAAACTCCCATCCCCCAACTCTAAAACATCTATAAGCCCACTCAAAACTTCTGGGCGGCGCGACTTCTCTGGCCCCTCTCTCGGGACCTGTGAACCTCGCCTGGGAGCGCTCAAATAAAGCCTTGTTGCTTGCCCTTTTCACTCTGCTCGTCTTTCTTTCTCCAGCGCCGACCATCCAAAAACCTTATAGCTCTACCAAACTGTACGTGGGGATAAACACTTTAGAAATTCTCTCTCAGGTGTCTTAGTTTGCTCACACTTTAGCACAGTGTCTTGCTCTGTTAAACATTCAAGGTCTGTGTTGCCAATGAAGGCTCTCTGACAGATATACGGACATAACCTTGAACCCTAGAAGCCATGCATAATATATCACGTCATAGCAGGTCAACATGATACCAGTACTACAAGATCATAAACAAAGACATAATTTTAAAGCCTAAACTAGCTTGTCATGAAAACATCTTTCCATTTCCAACTAGATTCTAAGCAAACCATATTAGGTTACATTCAACCCTGCATATGTGGGGAAACCCATTTTCCTCTAAGCCAATTAATCGAGTCATCTTTCCCAATTACTGCTGTAATCAAGATATTGTGTTATTAAGACCGAAATAATTGTTTATGATCCGGTTACTTTGGTCAATAAATAATTGAATTGAGTGACCATTAATCTATGCACTGAGTCAGTCCACAAATAGTGTGGTGGAACAGGAAGTTATATGCACTGAATTTTAGGGCTAAGAGGAGTGTCACGTAGTCACCTAACTTCAGCCTTGCACGTCAGATCAACCCAAATGCTAGCCCTCTCCACTTTTCTCTGTACTTTCCAATATGCTCTATGCTTGGTGGCTTTTTCCTTTCCTCGAATGCCACATGTGCACTCCCAACTGTGCTAGTTCCAATTATCTCCTACTTAACCTTTGGACCTATACTCAATTTCAAAAGCTTCCCTAAATTCCCTAATGTGTACAGCATCATAATCTGCCCTACATACCAACAATCACAGTTATAATCGATACTCAAAGTCTAATTAATGTCTGTCTCCTCTACTAATTTAACTGACAAGAACAAAGGCAAGAACCTTGGGTTTGGGGGGCTTTATTTTTGTTTTGTTCTTCATTGTATCTCTAGCACTGATCAGAGTAAAGATACATAGTAGGTGCTCAGTAAATATTGTAGATTGAATGTCTAAACAGAAGCATGAATAAATGAAGGAGGCAGACAGATAATATTTATTGAGGACCTGCTCTATGTTAAATCCTCACAACAATTTTATGTGAGAGGTATCCCCCGCACAGCCCTCTTTCTTCAGAAGAAGAAATAAATTTGAAGGGACCAATTTTTTTCTGGTAGAAACTTGAACCCAGATCTATCAAAGCACAAAATATTAAAAACATAAGTCCTCTGCATTTTCCACCAAAGCCTTCCATTGTTTTGCTGCCTTAATAGAAGTGCATCGTGATTCCACTTCTTGGGGATGAACTTAGATTGGTGAGTTGCCTGTAGGGCATCTCCTAGATTGCTGGTTAGTGGCACTTCCTGTCTTCCCTCGGTAACCACCCTGCTACCGAAGAATCTCTGCTACCTGAAGTGCTGCCTTATTTCTGCCAGGAATCCACCTGCTGCTGCTGCTTTTCCTTATTACCTGTCCTATAGGTGACCCACAAGCAAAAAAAAGGGGCTTTAAGATTCAGCTCACCTCTACACTCATGCCTGGATATAGCAACATGCTTCTTGGTGGAAAATTAAAACAAGGACAGAAAATGTAAGATTTATTGAGAAGCCATTAGGAAACGCATTTTAGAAACAAAGAAAAACCTGAGTATATTTATATGAATAAACTTAGGAAACACTAAAAATGCAACCCAGATTCTTCTAGCCGCCTCCAGGGATGGGCGAGCCTTGGGCAGCCGACTGCACACTCAGTGGGGCTCAAGGCAAACTCCTTGAGTGAAGGGCCTTCCAGGGGACAGTAGTAGTTCCGTCTGTAGTTGACAAGAACCACAAGTGACTTTTATGTAAACTGTGATAAAAAAAAAAAAAACTTGCAATGTATTGAAAGATGTGTGCAACAAATGAATTGACTGTCCTACGTGGTCCTTCCAGCTGTTAGACTACTGGGGCGGGGCTGAAAGGCCATCTTTGGTGATGGGGTTTCTTCTGTTGCTGGTGCAGACAATCTCTAGGGTTCCAGGGTCTACTTGAAGATGCTATACTTACCGTGGATATTTTTCTCTTTAATTCATGGTCTGCTTGTGTGAAAAATTGGTCCCTAAGTAAATCGGATAGATTAGGAGGGTCCTGGATCACCCTCCATTTGACTCCTAGCTACAGTTGTCAGATTAAGCAAATAAAAATATGAGATGCCCTGATTAATGTGAATTATTTTGAATTGCTTATGCATTGCAGACTGAGATGAAATAAAAATAATACAAATGATAAATTGTACTAAAAATTAACTGTCATTTATCTGAAATAGCTGATAAAAATCTAAATTACATACCTCTTTCTTTAATTGTATTTCCCTGATGATTTGGCTGTCCTGAGCAGTTATTTGTTGTTCAGAATTTACTTATAAAATTTCTTCCAGTTTCAGTCTATATTCCCATTACATTGTAACATAGCTTCTACAGTGGTCACATCCAACTTATTTTATCCTTTTGTTCATTGAACATTGATTAATGGGAAGCCACCCTGAACACATTATGAGCTGGTATACTGACCATGTACTGGCATCGAGTTAACAGTTCTAAGAATTATTCTTCAAATTTTATTTGTTGTACCACATAATGCCCTCTTTCATGACATAACTTGCTTTTCCTTCCATTCTGCAGCAATACATTGAATCTCTTGATCAACGCATTTTTAAGTCATGAAACTGACAAAAAAAGAGAATATGGTCATCAATTTTTAATCTCTTCTTCCACACTACACATGCTGAAACAGTATTTAGTAACATCCATGTAAAATAATCAAATTCTTCAAAGGATGAACTCCATTTAAAAAGGTAGTCATGACAAGTGCTGTAATAAGTATCTACCTGAATTCGGAATTCTTTTCCTGTTCATAGTAAGTTTGTCTTTTTAAGAACAGCTGTGACACTTAAAGGGAAAATTTTTTCTCATTTCTTTCTCTAATGCATTCAGCAAATTTCTTTAAGTCATGGAGTCTTCAATAATACTGTTTGCTTTTTTTCAATTTGCACAATCTTGTGGTGAAAGAGATGCTGAAAACTATAACTGATAAGAAATAAAAAGGAAGTAGGCTTTCACTCAATAGATTACTTAAAAAATCAAGAAGAACTTGGGAGTCCTTCTCTTCAGAATTAAAATATGATTTAAGTGCTTCAAATAAACTAAGAATTCTCTCAACTGCATTTGTTAGAGAGATCTGATGGACTTTTTCTTCTTCTTCTTTTTTTTCTTCTTCTTCTTCTTCTTTTTGAGACAGAGTCTAGCTCTGTCACCCTGGGTAGAGTGCAGTAGCATTATCATTCCTCACTGCTATCTCAAACTCCTGGGTTCAAGGGCTCCTCCTGCCTCAGCCTTGCAAGTACCTGGGACTGGGACTACGGGTGGGAACCACAATGTCTGGCTTATTTTTTCTATTTTTAGTAGAGATGGGGTCTTGATCTTGCTCAGACTGGTCGCGAATTCCTGAGCTCAAGCAATCCTCCTGTCTTGGCCAGATGAGCTTTTGAATGCAAAAGAATTAAAGAATATTAAATGCCAACGAATTCATAAAAATCCTTTAATTGTGCAGTTCAAACAATATAAATGCCAAAGTACAAGGATTTCATGACAATTACTTCAATGTCAATGGAAAGGACATCAGATGCTTTGTTCAGAATATGAGCAGCAATGAGTAGCAATGTTCAGAATAGGAGCAGGAGGCCAGCACTTCCCATGGCATCATTCATGCTTTGCGTCAACGTTGAATAACTATTGCCTGTACCTTTATGCAAATATTCACTAAAATTTGTATTTGCGGTACTTTCTCCCAAGGCAGTAAATTTTTTGTCATTAAGTCCTAATGTAACCAGAGGGTCTCTGCAAAAATTTGCTATTATTTTTGGGGTCTCATCTGGAAGGATTTTATTCATGGTAGCCTTATAAGCAAGGTCTTTCATGATAACAAAAAAAAATATTGCACAAGCAAAGAGAAACTTTTTTTCTACATTGTGATTACCTATATCAATGGCTATGCCTTAAGCAGATCTTTGATAATCTCTGTAATAATAAATGGAGCTAGTACATTTTTGTTACGGCTATAGATTTCATCTTGGAACTTGACAATTTGCTTGAGATTTTGGAATCTGAAAACACTTCTGGGAGCAGTACGTGCAAACAGTCTTTTGAGCCCGTGACTAACATGCGGTGTGGAAGGCCATCTCTCACTCGTCTCCTTGTCTTCCCGGGGGCTGTCAAGACACAGTTTCTCGTTGCCTCCTGAATTCTGACCAGGCATGAGGCTTCTGTCTCGCTCCCACTTAGGGACAGCTGCAGGCCGTGACACTGCTTCGCTGCAGCACGGCCTGGGCTCTCCAGCAACAGGATGTCCCACCATTCACGTTGCAGTATTGTTCTGGAGCACTTTTGTTCTGGTGTTTTCCTGCGGAACAAGGAACACAAAAAGCTGGTACTCTTGTTTTTGCTATGTGAGTAATAAACTGTTTAAATCAAATTAAAGGTCACTGTTTCTTTACCGACTGGATCTATCGGCCTTTCTTGACAACCCCCACACTCAGTCTAGGTCTCTTTCCAGGACAGAGCATGCACTGATCCACAGCAACACTCAGGCATGGCTTCCCCGGACAAACTGGGAGTGAGGGCTGATTCCAACACAGCGACAGCAACTCTCCTTTTCTCTACGTCAAAACAGGCAGCCAACACTATTGGTCAGGTATGACCACAGTGATGCTGCATAATAAACCATCCAGATCTCAGTGGCTTAATATAACAATAGTTTATTCTTATACTATGGGCTGGTCGGAACAGCAGGTCTGTTCTGAGAGTCTGTCAGAGTCTGTCATTCTCCCTGGACCAAGGCCCCAGCCAGGCATGATATTTTCCTGAAAAAGACAGAGGCACAAACAAAGGGAGTATGCCCCCCATGCAAGCCCATTCCAGGCTCCTGCTTCAATCCCATCTACTGGCATCCCATTGTCAAATTGAGTCCTGTGGTAGGGTGATAAGTCAAAGGGCAGAGGAGCTGTACTCCACCCTTGGAGATGGAGAGGGAATGTCAGGTGTGGTTAGGGAGAGCTGTCCTGGTTCTTTGACTCCTTTCTCAGAAGAATCGCAAGCAGGGCCGATGCAACAGAGTGAATACAGACATGAAGAGCTTCCACACCAGCAGCTTTTATTGTAAAGCAAAAGGAAGTTCCAGAGAGAGGAACGGTTCTGTCCTTGTGAGCGGAGATGATCTTGAGTTTAAAGACAGAGTATAGAAAGTATATACTATACTGTCAAAGTCAGTAGAGAGTGCACTGCTCCAACAAAGAACATCATGATCATCCCAGGGTTAGGGTCTGTCCTTTATGCTAATCCCTAATAAATATGTTAAGCTCGGGGTGGAAATTTCATGTCTTTTCATGCAAGTGGGCAGAGATTCCCAGAATCATGTACCCTCCCATTTTCTGTCCTTGTATGGCTGGCTCCAAAACTGCCATGGTGCCGGGGGGTGTGAGTTAATGAGGGAAAGGTTAGCTTTGGTCATAAGCTCCTAGCTTCTGCACATGTTCCCAGGTGAGAAAAGTCCCTAACCTCAAGTCCTTTCTGTTGTGGTTCTTTTTTTTTTTTTATTGGTCCCAACCCTCGGCCTTTGACCGCATCCCCTGTCACTTGCCCTGCCACCTGCATACTCTCATTCCTGCCTAACAGGAAGGACTGATTACTTTTTAATAATAATCTAATCTTCTACATCCAAGAACCACTGTATCCTCTGAATTCAGGGAACACAAGACAAGCTCTCCAGGAAGCGTCCCTGCCCCTCCTCTTGGGGAAGAGATGGTGGGTGGGACTCACAGCTCAGCTCTCTTCAAAGAAACTCTTGTCATAAATGCTCCCTTCATCTCTACCCATCTAGACCCTTTTATATTTCTGATGAAGATGAGGAGAGTAATTGACTTCTGATTCTCTTCTTTGTAAGAAGCTTCATCTGTTTTGCAACTCACTTTAATATCTGATATCTAGTGGATAAAGGTCTCTGCCAAATCTTCCATTTTAACATCTTCTTACATAACCAAAACCTGGAAATGCACACAGCAATGACCAACTTTGGAGCTTTAAAAAGAAATTTTAATTTTCGTGAAATAGCGAATTTGCCATCTCTCTCATAAACTCCTGTTGGTTCGGTTTTGAAAAAATCGGAAGCTGCATACTTAGGAATCCTAGAAAAAGTCTTAGAGAGAATGAATTTCCAGTGGCAGAGCCTTCCCCGTTAGCACTTTTGCTGGTTTTTTCACTAGTTAGAACTCACAACCCTTCTCTGTCCAGGCATCATCAGCCCAGAAGCTGGGTCTCATTGTGCTGTAAGTATGTAGTGCAAGTGGAGAATATTTCACTGTTCTTCCTACTCAAAAGCGATCTTCTAATGCTTTCCTCTTCCTACCTCGAGGCGTCTTTCTCAGATGGAGCAAAGAACTGTGAAGTAGCGAGTGGAGGAGGCTTTAACTAGGGCAGGAGTGAAATGGGAATGGGAGGTAGAAGCATTCTCAACAGAAGAAGAAGCAGTGTCTCCACCAACCATACTTGGAACCTTGAGCAGTGGCAGCGGAAATGAGCCACACACTGTGAAACTGGATGCAGCTTGAGCCATATTCTTCTGCTGCTGATTGGTGCATTTTGGCTGGTGACAAAGATATGTGAACTCATTCCTTATGCACTCGCTAAGACGGTAGATTTGATTAAAAGCATATTTCAAGGACTTTACAGGCCTTTAAGAAAGCAAGTTAGGATAAGATTGCTAGGCTAATGGCTTACAGGCGTTATCTTTTCTACTGGACAAAATTATTTGCATCTCTACTGAGCAAGACCTACAAGTTAACATTCATAATAAATAGCAGAGCCATAAACGGTACATTCTGGGCGGAGATGTCGCCGCCCAAGAAAAGAAAGGTTGTGGGAAGAGGCCGTGCGGCTGCGAAGGAGGGGAGGGACGTGACGAGGAAGGTGGCAGGGAGCCCGAGGTGGCGCTGCAGCGACTAAGCGGGAGCGGGACCAGCTGTACCCGAGTGCTACTAGGACTTATCCGTCCAGGAGGAGATGATCGCAGACCGGGTCCGCATCAATGCCTACCGCCTAGGCGTCCTGCAGAACTCGGCAGCACTCCGGGGCAAGACGGTGCTGGACGTGGGCGCGGGCACCTGCATTCTGAGCATCTTCCGTGCCCGGGCTGGGGCCTGGCGCGCGTACGTGATGGAGACCAGCGCCATCTGGCAACAGGCCTGGGAGGCGGTGCGGCTCAAGGGCTGGAAGACTGAGTGCACGTTCCGCCGGGGCGGGTGGAGACAGTGGCGTTGTCAGGGCAGGTGGATGCCTTCGGGAACGAGTGGACGGGCTACGGAGTCCTGCACGAGTCCATGCCAAGCTCTGCGCCCCATGAGCGAGCCAAGTGGCTGAAGGCAGGCGGCTTCCCCCGCCAGTTTCCGCCGGGCTCTTGGTAACCCCCACCAGCAAGCAGAGGCCGAGTGGCGCCTTGGGGTCTGGAGCCAGGTGCAGCAGCGCTCCGGTGTGGACATGAGCTGCCTGCGCGCTGCTTCGTGGGCCACTCGGGGATCGTGGCGCGGGGCCAGTCCCGAGAGGATGAGCCGGCCGGGCCGCCGCCTTTGCTCAGCGCGGGCTGCCCGCGCTGGCTGGGAGCAGGAGCTGGAGGCCGCGGTGGCCGGGCGCTTGCGCTGTGTCTGCTGTGGCTCGGCGCCCACGCAAGGCTTGGCCATCTGGTTCCAGGTGACCTTCCCCTGAGGTGACTTGGAGAAACCCCTGGTGCTGCCCACCTGGCCTTTCCACCCAGCCACCCGCTGGACGCAGGCGCTCCGCTACCTGAGCGAGCCGTCGTTTCACGCCGCTGCCCTGTCGGGACAGTCCTCGCCGCCTGCGCGAGCTGCTGCGCTACAAAGCGGGGGACCGGGAGGAACAGAGCAAAGACTGTGCCCTGGAAGACTGAGCGTCGCCCTTCCTCCCGGCTGCCTCCCAGGGCGGCCCGAGCCCCGCGGGAGAGGGTCGGAGGTCGCAGCAGAGAGGGAAGTCCCGCAGGCAAGTAGGGGGCGGTATCTCTGTCTCCCTTTCCCTCAGGGCTGCGGAGGGACAGTGATTTCAGTGTCCTTTTGAGGAGATTCTTTCGGCGGTATTTATTTAAAAAGTGATCCCCCTCACCGGCGGACACAGCGTGTTTATTAATGTGCTTTTAAGCCTCATAAGCGTGTACTACCAAGCACCTGTATTTCCATTTCTTTTGTGGGAAAAATGAACACGAATGAAAATGTCAGTTTATGAAGGGTCTACGCACATTCCTGACACCTCACACCATTTGTGAGTCTGAAGCTGGGGAGAGCGATAAAAGGGTTCATTTAGACTCCATAAATTTCCAATGCGACTTTTTTCTTCTTTTTCTTTTTTTTTTTTTTTTTTGAGACAGAGTCTCACTCTCTTGCCTGGAGCGAGTGCCGTGGCGTCAGCCTAGCTCACAGCAACCTCAAACTCCTGGACTCAAGCAATCCTACTGTCTCAGCCTCCCATTCTTTTTCTTTTTTTAAAAAA
>CAUYSK010024836.1:0-13177 GCA_963575035.1 Avahi laniger | reverse complement strand
CCATAAAAACCTCAGCCCACATCTTTGCAATTGTGAATTGTGCTGCTATAAACATTCTAGTGCAGATGTCTTTTTTACAGAATGTCTTTTTTTCCTTTGGGTAGATGCCCAGTAATGGGATTGCTGGATCAAATGGTAGTTGTACTTGTAGCTCTCTGAAGTATCTTCATATTACTTTCCACAGAAGTTGTACTAGCTGGAGCCCATTCTACTAAGTGAAGTATTACAAGAATGGAAAAACAAGCACCACATGTACTCACCATCAAATTGGTATTAACTGATCAACACTTATGTGCACATATTATAGTAACATTCATCGAGTGTCACGCTGGTTGAAGGGGGAGGTGGGGCTGGGTATATTCACACCTAATGGGTGTGCCAGCTGCGGGACGGACACACTTGAAGCTCTGACTTGGGTGGAGCAAAGGCAATATATGTAACCTAAATATTTGTACCCCCATAATATGCTGAAATTGAAAAAAAGAATAGCATGCACCTATAACAAGGGAAAGCTGTAGTCTTAAAATGCTTGTATTAGAAAATGTAAAATGCTAAAACTAGTGAACTAAATATCTAAAGAACTTAAGAAGAAAAACAGCAAAATAAACCTTTAAAGCAAAAATTAACAAAATGGAAAATAAATATACAATATGGAAGATAAACTCAAAGTTGATTTTTTGAAAAAATTAATAAAACAGAGAAATCTCAGTGAGATTAATCAGGGAAACATACAAATAAAAAACATAAAATGTACACATAAATAAATATGGGAAATAGAAAAGGAGGCATCACAACAGATATTAAACCGATACTTCAGATATTAAAAAGTTCTTAAAGTATATTATGAATATCTTTAGATATTAAGTTTTAAATATTAGATGAAATGAATTATCAGGGAAACATTATTTAGTAAAACTCCCCCTAGTGAATTAGAAAACCTTACTAATTCTATAACCATTGAAGGAACAAAAACTCAAAAATCTTCCCACAAAAAAAAGTAGCCTAGAATTCTCAGACAAATATTTCCAATTTAGATATATTATGTAATTTTATGAAGCTAGAATAGTATTTCTCACTACTAACATTTTTGGCTGAATAATTTTCTGCTGTTACCTGCTATCCTGTATAATACAGGATATCTATCAGCATCCCTGACTTCTACCCATTAGATGCGAATAGCACCCTCCTACCAGCTGTGACAACAAAAAAATACCTTTAAATATTGTCAAATGATCCCTGGGAGACAAAATCAGTATGAGTTGTGAACTCCTATTCTAGAATTATCTTAATGCAAAACCTTGGAAAGGAAATTATGTGTATGAAATATTACAGCCCAATATGACTTATGAACATAGCTACTATCTAAGGCAAAACATTTGTAAACTGAATATAACAAGATATGAAAAGGATAAAAATTATGATCAATTTGGGTTATTATCATAATTAAAGATTGATTTAACATTAAACATTAATATAAATATCTGCATATACAATTAAAGAAAAATAATAATGGGATTTTTTCAATAAACATTGGAGGAACATTTATTAAAGTTCAACGTATATTCATGATGAAAAATATCCTGGCCAACTACCAAAAAACAAAATTTCTTTAACCTGATATAGGTATCTAGAAAGAGAGAATGTTGGGCGTGGTGGCTCATGCTTGCAATCCTAAAACTTAGGGAGGCCAAGGTGGGAGGATTGCTTAAGGCCAGGAGTTCAAGACAAGCTTGAGCAAGAGCGAGATGAGGTCGCCCGTCTCTACAAAAAATAGAAAAATTAGCCGGGCATGGTGGTGTGCACCTGTAGTCGCAGTTACTTGGGAGGCCGAAGCAAGAGGATCGTTTGAGCCCAGGAGTTTGTGGTTGCAGTGAGCTATAATGATGCTACTGCATTGTAGCCTGGGCAACAGAGTGAGATCCTGTCTCAAAAATAAGAAAAAAAAAAAAAATAGAGAGAGATGCAGGCAGGGGGAGAGGAAGAGAGGAGAAAAAAAGGAAAACAAAACAACCAAAAAACAAATATAATAATGTTGCTACATTGAAAGTATTTCCTTTGAGGAAAATCCCATATACCTTTTATTATTACTTCTATTTACCCAACATAGTAATGTACTTTTAAAAAATAAAAGGCATAAAATTTGGAAAGAACAAAGAACAATCATTGATAATGATACATTTGTTGTATAAAAATATCCAGAAAAAACTGCAAGTAAAATTTCAGCATTAATAACAGTTTAAAAAGATGCTGAGACAAAATTGTTCTATTATTGCACAAGACAATAAATTACATAGCTACGTGGCAAAAACAAATAGCCAGAAAGTAAAAGAATAATCTTAAAAACTACCATTTACCAATAGCATCAAAAATATGAAGAACCTTAAAACAGATCTACCAAATGACTGCAAGCCCCGTATGGAGAAAATTATGAAACACAATTGAGAGACACTAAAGGGGACCTAAATAAATGAAGGGAAATTCTATGTTCTTGGATTCTGGGTTAGGAGACCAAATAGTATAAAGATGTCAGTTCTGTCCCAAATGGATCTATAAGTTCAATGTAATTCTCATCTAAATTTCAACAGATTTAACATTCAACTTTACAAACTGATCTTAAAATATGTTTGGAAGGGCAAAGATCAAGAATACCCAAACGGCCGGGCGCGGTGGCTCACGCCTGTAATCCTAGTACTCTGGGAGGCCAAGGCGGATGGATCGCTCAAGGTCAGGAGTTTGAGCCCAGCCTGAGCAAGAGTGAGACCCTGTCTCTATTAAAAATTAGAAAGAAATGATCTGGACAACTAAAAAAATATATATAGAAAAAATTAGCCAGACATGGTGGCACATGCCTGTAGTCCCAGCTACTCGGGAGGCTGAGGCAGGAGGATTGCTTGAGCCCAGGAGTTTGAGGTTGCTGTGAGCTATGATGGCACCACTGCACTCTAGCCTGGGCAATAGAGTGAGAATCTGTTTCAAAAAAAAAAAAAAAAAAAAAAGAATACCCAAACATTGTGAAGACAGAGATTGAGGTTGAGGGACTCGTTATATAACAAGACTCATTATAAAGCTATAACAAATAAGGCTGAGAGAAGTTTCACCATTTTTTACACAGCCAGGTGGACTTGCTGCAAGAAAAGAACATGGAGAATTACCTACTAGGTCTTATACACTTCCACCCAGAAATGAATGTTATTGTCCAAAGCAAAGACATACTACGTTACATGTTTTTGCTTAACTTCAAAGATGTGAGGAAGTGTAATCACTCTTTTTGTCCTAAAAGAAAACGTGAACTGGAAATATTTATAGTCATATCTATCACATCAAATGATGGCTGGCATACAGATCAATGGGAACTGCTGGAGGAGGTATAAATTGGTACAATGAATGTAGTAAATTTTGGCACTGCTAATAAAATGAAACATGCCCATGCCCTGCAATTCAGTAATCCTACCTCTGGGTCTATACTGTAGAATAATTCATGTGTATCAGGAGAAGTAACACATGAGTCTACAGAATCACTGCTCACAACAACAAAAATTTGGAAACAACCAAAAATTCATCCACGGTATAATAGGTAATAAATCATGTATTCATGCAAAGAAATTCTATATAGAGTAGTGAAAATGAATGATTTAAGCCACCCAAATCAACATGGATGAATATAATAAGTATAATGTTGAGGAAAAAACAATGCATACAGCATAATTCCTTTTCCATTAAGTTCATAACAGGCAAAACTATATTATATGTAAATAACATACAGTACACTTACATATGTATGATTATTTATATATTAGAAATATATATGTATATATATATTTATATTTTGAAATATATGCATGTATGTATTTGCATATATTTGTATATATTTGGAAATTCATTTGTAGATCTTTTCCTAGGTAGAAAAGCTGTCCACAAGAGCAAGAGATTAATTATCACAAAGTTTAGGAGAGTAGTTACCTCTTAGGTAGAGGTGAGAAAATGCAATTGGTGATGCATGCAAAGAGCTTCTTAGATACTGTCAGTATTTTTTTTTCTTAACTGATTGTTCTCATAATTGTTTGATTCATTCTTAATATTATATCTCTATACATGTATTATTATGTAAAAAGAAAACAAGGCAAATATGCATAGGAAATATGTAAATCATTTTAAAATAGAGAAAACAATATTCAAGCAAGAAAAATCACTAGGCAATAAATGATAAATAATACCAAGTGAAAGTATAGTCAACTACTCCAAAAATGTCAGAGAAGGATGAGATGACTATAGGTTGCAGTGGTCAGGGATGCATTAATAAAGGAGCTAGAACTTGATTTGGGCACTGAAGGAGGATAAAATTCTAAGTGAGGAAAAATGGTGAGCTTATTCAGGGAAAAGCTTATTCCATAAGAAGGAAAAGGCTGAAAGAGAAATTCAGTAGATAGTGAATAAGCAACACAGGCTTGGGCAGTGTATTTATGTGGAGTAGGGGCATTGTCTTGTTTCCTTTCTATCCAGTGGTCATTACTTAACAATTCTCCTCACTTAAGCTGTACATGAGGGTGGCACAGGTATGTGTCACTTCAATGGTGTGTGTGTTTTCAAGTAACCTTTAAGCTAAGAATATAGGTGAAAAAGAGTGTAATTATAGGCCTCCCCTCAAAATATACAGAAGATAGACAAGGCAGAATGAGAGAATTAAAAAGAGAAAATAGAGAACCTCAAAGCCTTTCTAAAATCTTTGAAATCACACTGTAGCAATAAACAGACCAGGGTTACAGACTGGTGTTGGTTCCTCAGCTGTTTGGTACTAGTATAAGGAGGCAAGCTCAGGAATTAAGACTATTTAGAAATTTTTATAGTAATTTGATGGAGAAATTTAGAAATTTTTATAGCAATTAGATGGAGAAATTTCATGTCTGTTGAATAAAATATACAAGCAGAGCTTGCATTTATATGTCGGTTTTTTATTTATTCTCCCAGAAATTTCTAGTATTGGTCAGTGACAGACAGGAAATTTTTTAAAAAGAAAGGGGTCCTTCACCACATATAATTTCAGAAGTACTGAAGGAAGTTGAGCTCCAGAGCTTAGAAATGCATTTCCATTTTAGGATAATAAATCTGACAGTTATAATGAGACAAACAAAGTATAGTAAAGGGGCCTGCAGGCTGGAGTCATATTGGTGGCGGTTGTGGAAGGTTGAGCCAGAGATAATGATATTTGAGATGGGACAGTGGCAGCAGGCATGGAAAGGAGAGGATGTGTGAAAGTATTTTGGCTACTAAAAGGAATTTGGTCTGAGCATAATGAGGAAAAAAAGAACAAGATTTGAAAGCAGGAAAATGGCAAAATCAAAGTTACGTGATTTATGAATTCCCTTGCTCTCTCCTGCACCCATTAATACCTGCTGAGATTGAGGAAGTTAAAAATGTCTCAGGCCTAGCATTCAACACTCCACACAATGATCTCAACTGTCATTTCTAGTCTGATCTCACATTGTTCCCTATCGCATAACTTATGATGCATTAACAAGCCAAATACTGTTCTCCAAGCACAGCATAACCTGTGAAGCCTTTCCTACAGCGTTCAGGAGAACACACATTTCCCTCCTTTGACCCCCATATTCTCACTTACCTTCCTGTACGTTACGTTACAGTTATTGGACTCACAGCACACTAGAATATTAGCACTTTCCTCAAGGTGTTAAAATCCTTACAGTGCCTGTGATGGAGTTTCCATGAAGAGGAGTCTATAACGTGTGGAAAATTGAATTCTTCACTGCACATGAGATAGACCTAAGCCTGTTCTCACCTGTAACTACCTTTTCACTGCTATTGACCACTCTAACATTTCCAAACTTTGCATATCCATATATTGATTTAGACCTTGTCCCTTGTGTATTTGCTCATGCTGCTCTCCCTGGCTAGGATATGCTTGAAATTTTCTCTGTTTATGCAAATCCCACTTCTTATTTTTCAATAACCTGTTTTAAGTCCCAACTCTGCCATCTTCCATATTTTGAGAGCAGGAAATGATTTCTCCTTCCACAATCATTTCTTATTTCCAATTTGGCAAATTAATATTGAACTGATAAATGCAATTGCATACATCTCTTTTTCATAGTCACTTTGAACAAATATTTTCATCATTTATTATTATTTAAATTTGAGGTGCCTGTGACTTGTCCGCCATGTCATCAATAAGACAGGTATATGTTGTCACAGCTCAGAGCATGCATTGTGGATCCAGGTCAGCTTGGGTTTAAATCCAAATTCTGCTACATATCTGTAGCATACGAGTTTCTTATCCTTCACGTGCCTCAGCTTTTGTTATCTGTAAAATGGGAATATTAATTGTACTGACCTCATACAATGGTTGTGAGGATTAAATGAGGAAATGCAAGTGAAGCACCTAGAATAGTGCCTGGCCCATAATTTGTGTTGAAGAAATGCCACCTTCCATTATTATTCCTGGAGAATTGTTATTGTTTTGTGGGTTTTTTTTTTCTTTTTAGTCAGAGCACACATTTATTCTACATATATGTATGTATTTAGCACCCATAGCGTACTAGCACTTGTATATTTGCTGGGGATACCAGGGTGAAGAAGATGAAGCTTATATCCTGGTTATATCCTGGTTTACATATCTGAGTTTGTTACTTTCCTCAGCTCCTGACCACCTTTATTGTTTGAACAAAAGAAGCTTTATTGTTCGTTGCTAAGATCATGATGCTTCCAGCCTTCCCTTAGACCCATCATTTCAGGAAGAAAAACACTGAGTAAAATCCAATAAACTGAAATTGAAGTTCTAGGGAGCCAGTATGACCTAGACAAACATCCCAGAGACTTTGAAATAAGAAAGACCTTAGTTTACTGCTCAGGTCTACCATTTATCAGATGGCTGACTTTGAATGCACTAACTCTCCTTAGCTTCAGTCTCCTATTTTTGGAATCCATATAATAATACCCACCACTTAGTATCATTTTGTAAATCAGTTGAAATAAATATTTAAAGTGCCTGGCATATAGTTACATACCCAATAAAAGCAAGTTATTATTGTTTTTATGGATGAGCATATATTTGTTATATACATCAGAGAGTTTTACAATAAAACATCCTAGAATGCCTTCCCCACGATTCTGCTCCACTAAAATTAAATTATTTAAATTTCATTTATGAGAAGTACATTAGGTAATTTTGAAAACTTAATGAATTATGTGCTCTTTAATAAATAACATTTGATAACTCGTAATGAGGTTTAAATATATAAGCTAATATCTTAACATAAAACCTATATTCTGTCATAAAACAAAACAGAAGAACTGCTACTTATAAAATTATAAGAAAGTTAGGAACTTACTCATGTTTTTATGTTAATTCCCTTCCCTGGTTCTCTCCTCAACAATGCCAGCATTCACAAGTAGACATATTCTTATGGTCCAGATGCAGCAATCCTTCCCCTGCCCTAACCCCACATGAAACTGTGTAGAACAATGAGGCAGTTGTGCTTTGGCTATAGAGTCTCAAAGCTAATAGATGCCCCATCGTTGCTCATTGTTTTTCCATTCAAATGTTATTTTTCCAAGTGGTGCCCATTGGGAAAGGCATCATTCTGTCACCATACTTAGAACAAATTAAAGAAAGTTATAAACATTCTTTTCAAAAGTGCCTAACAATCATAAAATTGATTTTATTACCTAGGAATGCACTGTCCAATATGGTAGCCACTAGCCACAGTGGCTATTGAGCAGTGATATGTTAGTAAATGTTTAACAACATGCCTCCCAACCCCACCCCACCCCCCAAAATTGCAGCATTTGATCATTTCTCTGGAATAAACACTCCCACAGTGGCCAATCTCAACCTACCTGCCAACCAGCTCATGAAATTCTAAAAATTTACCAACTGGCTCTCGCAATCTGCTGAGCACTGGCTTCAGCATACCAGTGAGATGGCCAGTCCAAATTGAGATGCTTTTTAAGTGTAAAATACACAGTATGTTTTGAAGACTAAGCACAAAAAAATTCAAAATATCTCAATATCTTATATTGTTTACATGATGAAAGGTTAATATTTTAGATATATTAGGCTAAATAAAATATAATATTAAAATTAATGACAGTTGTTACTTTTTACCTTTTCAAAATTTGGCTACTCGGGGAGGGATGGGCCAAGATGGTGAACTAGAGACAGCCTGCACATGCCACTCTCAAGGAGAGGATCAAAAATCGCAAGTAGATGTTCACCTATGGAAGGATCGTCTTGGAGAAAACACTATGAATCATCAGAGAAGTGACTGGAGATACCTACAGTGAAGGAAAGGGAAGTAGAGTAAACCACGTAGCAGGACTGGAAGGTACCTAGAGAAGGTGCCCACATGTGGGGAAGGGTCAGAAGGGAGAATTCTGGGGCACCACACTCGCCCTGCAGACAGACACCGCAACCACAGCAGGCCTCCAGATCCATCAGGGAGCTGCTTGAAGTCTATCCTGCAACACTGGACTGGAAAGCAGGCACAGCAAGGTCACGCTGCCATCAGACCCCGGGTTGCTGCAACTGATGCCATTAGAACTCAGCCTCAGAAGGCCCAGTCTACACAGGGGTCAACTGTACTGCAGCCACCTCCTTATCACTTTTGCTGGGCTGAGGAGGGAGCAGGGAAGGCAGGTGCTCTTGAGCTCTCCGTGACTGTGTTGTGTGCCCTTCTCACTGCCAGGAATTCCAAAAAGAGCAGGTATTACTAGAAAATGTAAAATTATGTATGTGGCTCACATTATATTTCTATTGGATGCACAGATCTAAAGACATATTTTTAAACCCAATAAGCATACTTGCATTTTAATTATATTAAATTGATATATATTGTTAGTTTAGTTACATTGATGACTGAAACATGGTTAAAATCAAGTTTCCAGCATCCTTAATCTGCTTGTGTAACTCAGAAAATGATGTTCCAGATTCCATAACAGTATTGCAGTATTTTCCACCTTACCAAAAAAAAAGCTTTGAATACACATACACACAACCTATATAAGTAATCTTTTCTAATTGCTTCCCAGATTCCATTAGTATTAATTAATACTTACATACACTTCATCTTTGACATATCTGGTAAGGATGGAGTCAGGGGAAAAATTTTAGATGTATAACGTGGTCAAATCACATAACCCTATGCATACCTGTAACAAATAATGGAGGAAGCAAATTGAAAACTGAAGAGCATGGGCTGAATTCATGGGTAATATGGAGGCCTCATAATTTTCCAGTGGCTCTACTGACGGCCTCCAAAGTACTACACATGAGAGGTAAAGGCCTTTGACTGCATTTCAGCGAGTTGATAGATTGGCTTAAAAGAATGAGAATGCATCCCATCAGTGAATCATTCCTTACAAAAGAGCAGAAGGGGGACCAGGATACAAAAGGGATGGTTTGGGGTCAGAAATTCATAACTGGTAGGTGACATATGAGCTCTGTCAGGTTACTGTGCCTCGCCAAGCTTGTCAGGATACATTTCATGTAACCTCATTCACAGAAAAGGGTAGAATGGTTTCAACCATCAAAGTTACAAATTCCAAATTCAATAGCCCTTTCTCACTAGGAAATCCATGGGATCTGTCAAGTCATGGCACATCACTTTTTTACTATGCTAATGTGTATTCAGTTATTGTCATCCTTACAGAACACCATAATGTAAAGTTGCAAATGGATAGAGCTCCATGGTAGCTGCAGGACAATGGGAAGTTGAAAGACATCATAGCAGGGATGGAAGCATGCTGGTGTCGGCATCAGAAGACCTCTGTTTCAGCCCTGACTTTCTCGCAAATTCTGTTTAACTCTGGCCAATCCATTCAGACACTAGGCTTCAATTTCTTCATCTACAGAATAGGAATAATAGTAGCTGCCTTATGAGGTGATCATGAGCTTAAGTTAAGCAATTACCTTAAAAAGCACTTTGAATGTGGAATATTTTATACAGAGGGTGTTACTAGTAAGTAGCTTTAGGTAGTAAGTAGGTGTCATCAAAAAAGACTCAAAAATGGTAACTTTCGGAGGCAAATCTACCTTTAAAGATATGTTCAGATAAATAATTCATTGAGCAAGGCTGTCTAAAATTGAAAGTTCTCTGCAAACTGTTAAAAAAGCTTTTTTAAAAATCAGCTATTTCCTCTGCTCTTCAGAGTTTATAGTTTAGTTTGAAACATGCAAATAAATACATAAAACAAACAGAGGGCAATTGTGAAAAAAAACTATTTAAACAATAGCATGTTAGTGTGAATTAGCTGAGTTCTCTTGACACTTTTGTGATGAGTGAGAAACCAGACTAAGGGTGTTATTCTGTGAAAGTTTAAGGAAGGAAGTAAGTCTTAGGCAGGAGCTTACAATATGTTTGGATTTAACTGGGAGGGAGAAGGCATAATAAAGGAACTGTAGTAACCAGAGCCAAAGGTAGATGTTAGGAAGTCAGGAAAAATGAAATGTTCAGGAATCATATGTGGAAGTTTTAACCAGTCGATAGAAGGATCTGGCATGTCAAACCAAGGAGCTTGGCTTGGATCAGTTTTTCAGTGGGGAGATAGTAAAGCTCCCGAGTAGAGTCATATTTTCAATAAATGGAAGAACATGATGGTTAGGGTCAAATATTCTAGAGCTGGGTAAGCCTTCTACAAGAAAGTTCTGTTTCCTCATCTGTAAAATGGAAGCTTCATTTTAGGATTTTGTTATTGCAAGTTTAAAAACCAACATTGCTTTCCATATGTGTAGATGTTCAATATAGTATAACTTTTATTTTACATTTAAGTAGAGTTTTACATTTTAGAAAGGGCTAGAGTACTTTTTCTTATACCATAAACCTGATCTTCAAGAAGCCCAAGAAGCTGAGCCTCAGAGGCTCATTGGCTCATTGACTACACATGGATCAATGTCTGGTAAGTGGTGGGAACTCACTGGGCACCCGGATATTCCGGTTTTCTTTCCTTTCCATTTGCTCTGGTGGACTCAGAATCACTCAGGAGGGTCCACAAATGCAGAAGAGCTTCACGTGTAGATTGATCAATATCTTACAAATGCGTTAAATGCAGGCAAAACTGTTATATTGCCATTATATTGCCAGTGAGCAAATACTAGAGTACAAACTTCATCACCCAGGGAGCAGTAGCTCACGAGCTGTGGCCAACTGCTTGGTGAAACAATGCCACACAGTGGTAGCTCAGACATGTCTTCATGAGAGCCTGGACTCAAGTGGTGACAATAGGCTGGAGAGGAACAAGGAGATGCAAGAGACCCTAAAGAGGAAAAACATCACCGTTGATGACAGAAACATTCAACAGCAGGAAAACCAGGTTGCCGAATGCCAGGGAGAGTGGTGAGGAACTGGAGAAACTGGTTGAGAGTATTCATTGGAAGTGTCTGTTTTCTATAAAATGTTGTTCATTCTATTTGAAATAGCACCTTATTGTTGCTTAGGTATGCATCCCATGATATAGGTTAGATTTGGTTATTGCAATGTGTTGTTAGATCAGAAAATACAGGCCACGTACAGTGGCTCACTCGTAGCACTCTGGGAGCCTGAGGCAGAATGATCGTTTGAGTCCAAGAGTTTGAGGTTGCAGTGAGCTACGATGATGCCACTACACTCTAGCTGGGGTGACAGAGCGAGACTGTCTCCAATATATAGTCATACATTTATTCATTTACTCACTCAACAAAATATATGGTAAGTGTTCACTCTGTGTAGATTCTACACTAGGCACCCAATATAAAAATGAAAGAAGACTATGCTGATACCCTCCAGGGTTGGGGTTCTATACTTTCTGTTCTCTTATTTTAGATACTGGTCAGACTCATTCTTTCCATTCTTTATAGGGAAGGCTGTTCAGCAGAGCCCTTTGCCTGTAAAATAGCAATTCTCTATTTCTTTTAGGAAACTGGTCTTTAAAAATGTTCAAGTCTTCAGATGTTCATAAAATGGAACATGAAGTGGTGGCTAATCATTTCAAAATGGTAAGGATATCAGACAATGGGATTGGAGAACAGATTTCTATTCCAAGTTTGTGTTCTATAGCTATGTGGATTTTGGCCAGCCACTGGAACTTTCTGGCCTCATCTATGAATTGCAAAGTAAAACCTGTTCTACCTACAAGACAAGGGTGCTGTGAAGGCAAAATGAGGTAATATATGTAAAAAACGGTTGAAAAGTATAATATGCTCTAAAAAGACATATCTGTGTATGTGTGTGCTAAGTGTGTTAAAGTGTAAGAAAGATACAATTCTAAGTATAGAAACAGCATTTACATAATTGCTACCAGTCAGCCTTGGTGTTTTTTATAAGGACACAAACGATTATACTGCCATGGGTGACATGTGGTAATTATGAAACTGAGTAAATAAAGATGATAAATGGAAGAATAGGTAGCTAGGTTCCTGGAATCTATTTGACGAGTAGAGGGAAGTTTTCTCAAGGAAATACAATTATGCACATTTTTCAGCTTCGTCAGAACAAAAATCTCCCTTTGTATGTTGAAGTCTTATTAAGTTACTTGTATAAGGCAAAGATTTTTCTTCTGCCTTGTAACGAAACAGTGACAGTGGTATACCAGGCTGCTACAAGTGGGGCACTCAACTTGCAAGCATTTTTCCCTTAGATGGAAGTTAGTCCTGATATTCTTGACTGCAAGCTGCTCTTGTTATGTTGGGGTGGGGGGGATCACTTCTATTTAACAGAACGTTTTAAATGGGAAAACATTTATTGACTCCTCGCCCTGGGAATTTCCCTGGGTCAGAAGAGTGTGAAAAGACAGCAGTGGCAAACCGGGTGTTATAGAGAAAAGGGACAGGCCTTGGAGTTTGGCAGACCTGATCAGAAACTTATTCTGTGTTTCAATTGCTGTTTTCTCTTCACTGCCCTGGGTCAACCATTTTTGACATATTAAGTGAGGCTTTTGGTTAAAGGAAATAAGGAAGAGCATCAATATTAATGCCGTTTCCTAGAAATGGCAAAATCATATGACTTACAGCATTTCTGGTTGTCTCTGAGGCCTGTTGCCCAGCTCTAGTGTTTCAGTCTCTGTCCCCACAGGTAGGAGGCTATGGTTGCTCTCATAACTGCTTCTCCCCAGGGTCAGGAAAATGGGAGGTGTCATGTGTGATCAGGCCATCACTGCTGTGCTATATTTTACTCTGCTCAGAGGACTACCG
>CAUYSK010024835.1:0-30786 GCA_963575035.1 Avahi laniger | reverse complement strand
ACTCGTTCTTCTCCCTTATCATTGCTATTCTTTTCCTTAGGCACAAAAATTTTTAACTAGCCTAGATTTTCATCCCATTCTACTACTTGATTGACTGACAACCCCATCCTATCAGATTTATTTAAGAAAGAAGAACATAATATTCTGCTCATACCATACCCTCACCTTTCTGGGCAAAGAATAGTGGAGAGTAGGTAACTGCACTTTATCTCGGCATCCTCTTCAATGATTGTGTAATTGTCTCCTATCAGGGTGTTGCCTCTGCCCAGGTGGACCTTCTCCCTTGCTTGAGTGTGGTAGTGCAGTCACTCATCTCACATCATGAGTGCAGGGTAGTACCAAGAAAGAGGATATCCGGGGCTTTGTGTGCTACCAGCTGGGCTCAGGCTTTACCCTTTAGAAAGATAACCACCATCTGCTCTAATCATGTAGACTTACTGCAGCCTGATTTCTCTGTTACAATAAAATTACTGTAGACCCAACACTGTCTAAGTTACCTTTTTTCTTTAATGGTGGGAGGAAAGGGTAAGAGTGGGTATGGTATATATTCAAGAAGTGTGGAACCATGTCCAGCTGACCATAAGCCAATAGATGAATTCACTATTCCAAATGTTGACTGAAGATGCATCTTTTTCTTCATCCTGCCATTCCAGTCCAAAGACATTGAGAATGTGCATGCAATCCCTAGGACCTTGGGAGACAAGTGGAGTTCCACAAAAGATCCTGTGGATATAGGTAAGGGGTAAAAGGGATGGACGGGAGGTGGCAATTTCAGATGTCTACAGGAGCCAAGTAAGTAATGTAAATAAAAATGATATGAACTGAGTGTAAGATGATTATTGGTAGTGATCAACCCTCATCCTCAGTATTGAGAAGCAGTTGCGAAGTGACGAGAACTGTGAAAATGGAAGCCCAAGGTTGCAGGTCTTAAATTTTTCAAGAGAAATGGAAATTCCAATTTTTATGGGAAGTCTATTGGAACTTAAAATTTGGCAACTAATTCAATTTTTAAAAAAGGATTTTCAAGCAAGGTGCAAACAATAGATTGCCAGTCTATGATCTCTAACATAAAGTCATGTGCCCCTGTCAGCAAACATCTAGCGATGGCACCTGCATGGCATAAGGCTTATTTGGCATATTCTGTCCCCTTCTGCTTAGTGCGAGGAGCCTTTCAAGATGGGACAGCAACTGGCCAAGCAAGCAGTGGAGCAGGAATCGGGCCCAGAGACTGGCCATAGTGTTCTGATGGTGGTTGGGAGGGGAAGGCAGGCTCAGTTTGTTCTTTTCCCATTGCTTTCTCCCATCCTCAGGTACACAGTGCATGACAGGTCACTCCTGACCCCTCTGGACCCTGTACTCTTCTGTGTTCTTATTGCTAATGGATATACCAAGGTGCTGAAAGGATAAGTGAATAGACTGGTTCACTGGATGTCTTTGGAAAAATATATGAAAAGGGAAAAAGATAAACATACTAGCTGCTCTAGAAAGGGACTGACTGCCTAAGTTAGGAGAAACTGCTTGAAATTCCCTCTTGTTGGAGCAACAGTAGTTGAAAGTTGCCTGCTAAGACCTCACCTCAACTAACTGGAAAAGCAACTTGACCACCCTGCTGACCTTGCTATTTTTAAACACATGTATCACTAGTTCACCTAGACTAAGTCTCTTTTCTCACATGGTGTATGAACCCTGATATTTTCTCAGAAGTTCAGACAGTCTGTTTGCCTACAATCTTTTCCTAGTTTCCTAGTCTGGGTCTAAGACATTAAGGCTCTCCAACTTGATGGAGGAGGGTGGTTTGCCTGCTGAGAAAGAATAGTCATGCCTTTGTTTCATTATAATTTAAATTGGTTCCCTTGGTTTGTTGGTTTTTTGTTTTTTTTTTTTGAGACAGAGTCTCACTGTGTTGCCCAGGCTAGAGTGCCATGGTTTCAGCCTAGCTCACAGCAACCTCAAACTCCTGGGCTCAAGCGATCCTCCTGCCTCAGCGTCCCGAGTAGCTGGGACAACAGGCATGCACCACCATGCCCGGCTAATTTGTTCTATATATTTTCAGTTGTCCAATTAATTTCTTTCTAATTTTAGTAGAGACAGGGTCTCGCTCTTGCTCAGGCTGGTCTCAAACTCCTGAGCTCAAGCAATCCTCCCGCCTCAGCCTCCCAGAGAGCTAGGATTAAACCGCCCCTGGCCTCTTTCTATTTTTAGTAGAGACGGGGTCTGGCTCTTGCTCAGGCTGGTCTCTAACTCCTGACCTTGAGCGATCCACCTGCCTCGGCCTCCTGGAGTGCTAGGATTACAAGCGTGAGCCACCGCGCCCAGCCTCGCTTGGTTTTTCTATGCAACTATTTACATGGTTGAGATTATACTCTTTACATAATTTTATATCCTGCTTTTTTTTTTCACTTAACACATTCGATGCCTTTCCCCCACATAATTAAAAGAACTTCTTCAGTATTTTTAATTATGGCATAATTGTTTGGATATACTGTAATTTATTGAGCTAGGTTCTTCTTGATAGGCCTTTTCCAATCTTTAGCATTATAAATAGTGCTGTAATAAATAATCTTGTACATGGTGTCAGTTTATGCATAAGTAAGTATAGCCAAAGGATTAATTCTTAGAGCTAGAATTGCTGAGCCAATAATACATGTACATTTTGGAGACATTGCCAAATTGCCCTCTTCTTAGAGATGCTGATTTACACTCCCACTAGCCATGAATGAGTTGGTTTGATCATTAATTTCAACACATTATGTTTGATCTTTGCCAATCTGACTGGTGAAAACTGACATCTCAGTGTAGTTTTCATGTATATTTATCTTTGTGAGGGGATTCAACATTTTTCATGTTCGAGACAATATTTCCTCTGAATTATTGCTCTCTTTTGCCCATTTTCTATTGAAATACTGTCTTATCAACTTCAGGAGCTCCTTTCTTACAGATATTATTAATATTAGCCATTTGTGATAGTTGCAATTATTTTGATTCTATTTCTGCCATACCAAAAAAATTATAAAGCAAATTTAGCCAAAAGAATATTCCTAAATAGACACTTGTTCATTGATATCTAGGCATTTATAATGGTACTTTATCAAACGCTGCATCCTTTTTTTCCTCTCATAGTGTGCATACTTCCATTATTTGCTTAGATATAATAAAGTCACAGATCCTAATGTACAACCCAAAACTAGTTCACACATTTTGGCCAAATAGCTTCCCTCTCAGAAATAAGTCTGCTGCTTAGAAGGTTTAATTCTGTGAAATCTTCCTAAATTATTGGGGAGGCAGTATCATATAGCAGTGAGCCGTGCAAACTCTGGAGTGAGACATTAATCGTGTAGCGTAGTCTGTAGAGCACTACAACTTACTCCTCCCCATTGTAGCAATTATCATTAGATTCCTTGCTGACATAGTCTTACTTAATCCCTGTGGTTTCAAGAGATAGCTACTATTTCCATTTTTACAGATAAACAAACCGAGACTTGATTTGCCCATGATCTCATAGTCTTTACACAAATCTAGGGCTGTTATTACACTTAAATGACAATGTGCTTAAAGAGTGTGCCCTGCTGCTATGTCTTTTCTCAAAAAAAGCTCCAACCCTTTAGCGTAATATCCAAGACCATTTCCAAAGTGGCAACTATCTGAAATGATTCCTCTAGACTCAGGTAGCCTTCTTGCATTTCCTTTCCAACCAGTGAAAGTAGTAGTTTAAGAGCCACATGACTGTGTAAAAGGACTGCCCTGAAGGCTGAGTCTTAAGGTAATGTTTGTCCAAAACAGGACTGGACATCATACAAGTACATAAAACTGACTTTATTGGACATCTCAGTGATTGGGTAAGATAAACATCCCAAAATCTGGAAGGCTCAAGCTTCCAGTCTCTGTTTTTGATATTTTATATAGCTAGTTCCACCATTCAACATGACCTCTTATGGCAGAGAGAAAAAGAATTCATTACTGTCTATAAGTAATACATGGCACATCCACCCACATCTCACTGGCCAGAGCAAATCACATGATCAAGCCTGAAAGCAACAGGGCATAGAAATATAATACACTCCTCCCCTGGGGAAGGACAAACCACTATATAGGAAGACGAGAAGTGAGCATTGCAGACTGGACCAGGGTAAGAAGGATCACTACAGGAAAACGCCTTCTACTACAGAACACAGGCCAGGCCTGAGTTTGCCAGGAGGAACCAACAGTCCCTTTTTGTAACAGCCATATTTGGCTTACACAGTAGCAGAAGAGGCAGAGCCAAAGAAGAAAATGTGAAGGTGTACCATCTGCACCACCACTGTGCTACAGGAGGGAGGAGAAGCAGATGCTAAGCAGCCCTGCTCCCAGCACTTGATGAAAACTAAAGAAAAAGGAAGGGCACACCATGTCATTACAGATACCTCCAGCCCCTGCCCTACAAATTCTGCCCTCAAGTACTTAATTCTGTATTATGTGAAAAGAATGAACTTTGAACCTTTGACCTGCTACTTGACAGCACATGCAAAAGTTAATTCAAGATGGATTACACACCTTAATTTGCAAGGTGAAACAATAAAGCCTCTAGGAAAAACATGAGACAGTGTAGTTCTGGCAAAAAAAAAAAATATAGAGATCAATGAAATAGAATTAACAGTCTAGAAATAAACCCTCACAATAATAGTCAATTTATTTTCCACAAATCAGCCCAGCTTGATAGCTCACACCTATAATCTCAGCATTTTGGGAGGCCGAGGTGGGACGATCACTTGAGGCAAAGAGTTCAAGACCAGCCTGGGCAACCCAGTGAGACCCCATTTCTACTAAAAAAAAATTAAAAATTAACTGGGTGTGGTGGCACGCACCTATAGTTCTAGCTATTTGGGAGGTTGAGGTGGGAGGATCGCTTGAGCCCAGGATTTTGAGGCTGCCATGAGGTATGATAGTATAGCGATACAAGAAACTCTTACTCAGCAGTAAAAAGGAATGAAGTACTGATTTATGTTCGAACATGGATAAACACTGAAAACAGCATGCTAAGTGAAAGAGGCAGTCACAAAGCCCACTTATTGTATTATTCAATTTATATGAAATGTCAAGAATAGGCAAATCTGTAGAAGCACAAAGTAGATTAGTGGTTGACAGGGACCAGGAGGGATGGGGAGTAATTGCTAATGGTTACGGGATTTTTTGGTGACGGCAAGGGCAGGGAGGTGATCACAATAGTTTCAAATTAGATCGTGGTGATATATTAGATAGTGGTAATAGTTGCACAACTCTGAAGATGCTAAAATTCACTGTACTGAATACTTTAAAAGGTAGATTTTATGGTGTATGAATAATATCCAATAAAGCTATTTTATTTTTTTAAAACCTGCAGGCAACTCATATGTTCTTCAACAAGTGATTGGTTAAACAAACTGTGGTACATTGATAGCATGGAATACTACTCAGCAATAAAACCTATGCAAGTTGATATAACTCGGATGAGTTTCTGGGGAATTATACTGGTTAAAAAAAAAAAGCCAATCCTAAAAAGTTACAGACTGTATGTGCTATGGACTGCATGTTTATGTCCCTGCCAAACTGATAGGTTGAAACCCTAATCCTCAATGTGATGGTATTTGGAGATAGGAGGTAGTTAGGTCCTGAGGTGGAGCCCCCTTGATAGGATTAGTGCCCTTATTAGAAAAGACAGTAGAGAGTTCGGTTCCTCTCTCTGCTTTCCACCATGTGAGAACACAGCAAGAAAAGAGCCATCTGAAAACTAGGAAGAGGGCCCTTGCCAAAAGCTGTCCCTGCAGGCACCCTGATTCCAGACTTTCTAGCCTCCAGAACTGTGAGAAATAAGTTTAAGGCATCCAGTCTATGATATTCTGTTATACCATCCTGAACTAAGATAGTATGATTCCATCTATACAACCTTTTTGGGAATGACAAACTTTTAGAAATGAAAAGCAGATCAGGTTTCCAGGGGTTAGTTAGGGAAGAGGGGGCCTTGCTGGAGGGAGGTGAGTGTGAAAAGTGCAGCAGGAGGGATCCTTGTGGTGATGGAAATGTTCAGTATCTTGCATGCAGTGTGATATACAAACTTTATATGTGATGAAATAGTACAGAACTAAATATATACCAAAAAATAAGTATAGTTAACACTTAAACAATGCAGGGATTTGGGGTGCTAACCCCGCTCCCTGCACAGTCAAAAATTCATGTATAACTTTTGACTCTCCAAAAACTTAACCACTAATAGCCTACTGTTGACCACAAGCCTTAGCAAAAACATAAACAGTTGATTAACACATATTTTCTATGCTATATGTGTTATATACTGTATGCTTACAATAAAGGAAGCTACAGAAAAGAAAATGTTATTAAGAAAATTAAAGGATGGAAAAATTTATTCACCATTTAGTGGAAGTGGATCATCATAAAGGTCTTCATCCTCATTGTCTTCATTTTGAGTAGGCTGAGGAGGAGGAGAAAGAGAAGTTGGTCTTGCTGCCTCAGGAGTGGCAGATATGAAAGAAAATCTGCATATCAGGTCAACTGTACAAGTAAAACTGGGAAAATCTGAATAAGACCAATGGATTGTGTCAATGTCAATATCCTGGTTATGATAGTATACTATAGTTTTGCAAAATGTCACCATTGAGGGAAACTGGGTAAATGGTACATAGAATATCTTTGTATTATTTCTTACAAGTGCAAGTGTAAGCACACACAAAGATCCAATTATTGAGACAAACAAGAGTTGCCAAGGAACTTTTTTAATATGAAGGATGTCTGTCGGGAGAGCAGGGAATCAGGCCTCAGATTGGACTCTCCAACTAATGGAGATTAGGGGCTTTACAAGGAGGGGATACATGCATTGGAGCAGTAGTGGTATAATTGACAAGGGGCTGTGTGCATGGGGCAGGTCTTGGGGGATAACGTGTCTTGGTGTCAGAAAGTCTGCCTAGGGGCTTTCAGAATCTCAGTTCCTTGTCTTGCAGAAATTCTCCCATTTCTGGGAAACAGAAAAGTTAAGTAGTTAGTTAAAAGTTTCAGGGTTCTGGTCATCATGCTCTAGTGGCCTGAGAATCTAAAACATGAGAGGGAGAGGATTATAAAAAACATATAGATGTCATAGAGCCGGTTACAAATCTATTAATACAATGATCTCAATAAATATTCCAATTTTTAAAATGTGACTTGAGTTTCTAAGACAGTCCCTGTGTTTCCTCGTCAGTGAGGACTTCTGATGCCTGGAGAGGAAGGTTGCAGTGGAGAACACATCCTCAAAACATAGATGAGAACATTGGAATGCCAAAGATTATGTGACAATTTATGGGTGGCACACAGCCAAGAACGGAAGCCATGGCTCTGGACGTCCATTCCTTCGTTCAACAAATATTAATATTTATCGAGTGTTTACAATGCCTCAAAAACTGTTCTAGAATCTAAGCCCCGGGGCTGTAACCATAAACAGTACTCAGTGCAGTCCTTTCTCTTGTAGGAAAGACCACGGCTGGAGGCGGTAAAAATGGTGCCCCCAATCCTCAGTAAAAGAAACTCCAGGGTCATTGGCCGTGGGCATGAAGGTAAGGACAGAAACGGAGGAGGATAATGAGACCAAACAGGTTTGACCCACTGCCCCAGGACTGGCAAAGACACAAAACCTCCTAATGCTCTTCCTAGGAGGAAGGAGCAGTGTTGGACAAGAGGCCAGGAGACTAACAGGATGAACACGGGCTGCCTGGGCGCGAGGCTGGCTTAGGGGATGCTGTCAGGTCAGAGAGCTCGTGCTGTCCAAGGCTGACACATGTGGAAAACTACAACTCCCAGCGTGCCGCGCGGCCCGCCGAGCCGGGCGATCATGTGATCCATGCTCACGTGTCTCTGCTGCCGGCTCGGGAATGAACCACCGAAGGTAGGTGGTAGGAGGTAGAGTTGGTGGGGAGTGGACACGTTAGGTCCTCGGGGTCCCTGGAGCACCCCCAACCACCGCGGCAGAGCTCGGGCCCTTTCCCGGCAGGGTTCCGGAATCCGGCGTCCTCGCCCTACGCCCGCCCTGTGTTGCGCCGGCTCCGCCGCGCCTTAGCCCGGCCAGTCACCACCTAGTCCTAGGCCGGGATCGAGTCCCAGAGCCCCTCCCCAGTTTACCCCACAGTTGTACACTCGCTTTGCGTCAGGCCTGAGAATCAATCCCCCGGTGCCCCCGCAGCCTACCTCTTGTTTTTCAGAGCTCCAGCCTCAAGCTGGACTGAGAACCCACTCCAGTTGGGATCTAGGGGCCTGCATCTGTGACCTGAGCATATGGGCACCAGGCTTCTTGTTCTGGCTCTGCCAACTAGCCGCATTGACCTCAGTCTAACCTCTTTCCCACCGTGGGCCTGTTGCCCTGTCTGGTCTGGCACTCCTTTCTATGAGTTAATGTCAGAGCTGCTCAGTTCCCCACACTCTGCTGAACCAGCACAGAAACAGCCCAAACTCTTCTCTCTGCTGACAGCAGGTTTTAGGTTATGCCTTGAGAAAGAAGAAATTGGAGGCCAAAGGGGGAAGTGAGGAGAATCAGATCCCAGACGTTTGGGGAGAAGGAGCACTGCAGCCCTACCATAGCCAATTAGGTAGAAAGGGCAGGTAAGCTGGGAACAATGGGATCGAGTAGTTTGGATGTGAGGGGAGAGATCTTGGAGCAATGCAGAGAGCCTGCAAAAGGTGGGACCACTCTGCCTCTGAGTTCCATAAGGATCCCCACCTGCACTCTCTTGTGGGTGACAGAAGAAGTCTGGGGCCGATGGTGTAGGACTGGGGCGAGGGTGCCAAAGGGAAACGTGCCGCTCGGAGAGTCAGGAAGCCACACCAAGCTGTATGATCTTGAATGAGTCACTCTGTAGATCTCTGTAATGTGAGCAGGGTGGAGGTGGTCTTGCAACTCTGGTGGCATCCACTTTGTGGGACTCTCTCTTAAGCTGTGCTGGGAGTCCCAAAACTCTGCCTTCACTGCTTTGATTTTTGCTGAGTTGTTGGCCTGATGACAGAATGTATAAGAGGAAGAGCCCTGCAGCATCTGATTTGGAGCCAGCAGAGGAATGTTTCCTCTGGAGCTGTGTCCTTGGTTCCGTGCTTGATGACAGATGTCTGAGGGCACCTGAACTTTCCCTTTCCTTCTCATTAGTGTGCTGTTCCAGCCCGAGAGGCTTTGGTAGCCACTCTACACCTCCAGGGGCTGAGGGCATGAGAGCGCATGGCTCTATGAGGAACAGTGGTTAGACGAGTCATTATAGCCAGTTCCCTTCTTTTCCCTGTGGGCTATAAAGACCAAACCAGGGAGGGATGAGTAGGGAATAAAATAGAGTTTCATGTGAATACCGTGGATTGGGACTCAGGAATGATGAGACTCTGGGGAAAGGAGTCTTTGGCAGATTTCACCAGCCTGGGTGGTAACCAGCCAATAGCAGCCTCTGGGGAAGGCTGCTCTTGGCTCTTTACTACCCCATCAGGCCCCGCGTTTGTAATCTGGTCTTCATGTCACTCTTCCTCCCGTCAGCTATCCCCAGTGCCTTTGTGCCCATTGTTACCTCCTGGCCAATGGTACCAGGCCTTGATTTTTGATCAGTGTTCTACTCTCTGCTTGTTTAGAGCTAAAGATTCTTGGGCAATGTGGGAAGGGGAATTTGCAAAAATAACAGTAGCAGTGACCATTTATTGACTGCTAAACCATTGTTAGTATTAACCCACTCCTCACAGGAACTTAAAGGCTTAAAGGCTTAGAAAGGTGAAATGACTTGCCCAGGGTCACACAGCTAGGAAGTGGAGGGATCAGCATTCTGACTTTAGAGTCTAATCCAAGACCCAGTCCCACCACCCCTCCTTGCTCAGGCTGCACTTGATCTGGGGGTGGACTTGGTTCTTTAAGACCATCATTTTCCTGGGAGTCTCAGGCTTAACCTTGAGACCACTGAAGGTCATTTTCAGGACCGGGCTCCTCAGAGCCTCTTAAGATTCTGGGAAAAAGAAACTTCTTCCCAGTTTTCAATAAAGAGAACCAAGGCCAAAGGAAAAATGGCAGCTCAACTGTCTTTACCCAGAGAGTAAAGAGAATCAATCAGGTGATAAGCCTGTATCTGAGCTCAGCTATGCCCAAGGTACAGTCTTGGGCCCAAAGGTAGAGCAAATACAGACAAATGGATGCCCCTGGGGTCAGACAGGCCTGGCTTTACCACTGACTGCCATGTGACCCAGGGGAGAGTGCTTAACCTGTCTGGGATTCAATTTCTTCTGTGGTAAAATGGTGATTGTCATCATCTGCCTTTTCAGACTGCATTGAGGATTAAGATAAAACATTCCATGGCCGCAGTGATGGTGGTTGATAGTAAAAATAAACATTGCACATTTGGCTTCAGAGCCTTGTAATCTAACCCAGGAGAACAAGCCAAGTGCCCGTGAAATGCTAGCACATGAGGGAACGCAGGGAGGAAACATCCTGAGTGGGGCTAGGTTCCCAGGTGGCTCCAAGAAGAACTCAGGGAGTGTCTAGGAAATGAGGGAGGGATGGGACCTGAAAGGGTGGCTGGTAAAGTGGCTGGGAGCATTCCAGACATGGGATTGATAATTGTTTTCCTGCATACACACACATACGTGACAGGTATGGGGGGCTTATCACATGGGAGAAGACAGGTAGGACAAGAGTGAGACATGGCTTAAATTTTGAACAGCCTTAAAAGCTGCACAGGATTTAGACCCTGGGCGAGAGGGAGGCATGCTGCACTGTAATATGTTGAATCACCATTCTTGGTAAGGGCTCCTCTGGGGACCATGTGGTGTGGAAACAGGCCAGGAAGCCAGACAGATCTGGATCTAGATCCTGCCCTGCAACTTGCTAATAGGTGACCCTGGGACAGTGATTTGATATCTCTGAACATTGTGACCATGAGGCTGTCTTAAGGATTGAACGAGATAAGATAGGTCCATGATGCACCTGCCCAGTGCACGGCCTTTTTCTAGTGCTGACGTGTGTTAGTACTCCTCTTTTTTATATTCATGTCTAAGTGACCCTACGGATCTGTAAGCCTAAAGCAAGCAAGATTTGCACGTGACATATTCCTGTCCCTGCCTCCCCACACTGCGGCCCCCAGTGCAGCGTTCTAGGTTTGAATCCTAGCCATGCGATCTTGGGAGAGTTGTTTTGCCTTTCTTTGCCCTAGTTTCCCTGTCTCAGGATAATAGTAGTACTTGCTTTGTCCCATCTAGGTTGAGAAGAGTCCTCTGAGGATAACAGCCCCAACAGGCTGATGTGTTCGTGAGGCAGAACCCACAGACCACACAGGAAGAGGGCTCTCGGAGCCATGGCCCAGCTCAGCATCAACAGTGACCATGGCGAGTGGGGCTTGAGCACAGATGCCGGGGAACGGGCCCGGCTGCTGCAGAGTCCCTGTGTGGACACAGCCCCCAAGAGTGACTGGGAGCCCCCTCCTGGGGGTCCAGGCAGAGGCACCACTTCCACGCTTGGGGCTGTCTTCATTGTCGTCAACGCCTGCCTGGGCGCGGGGCTGCTCAACTTTCCAGCAGCCTTCAGCACTGCCGGGGGCGTGGCAGCTGGCATCGCACTACAGATGGTGAGTGCGCTGGCCGGGAGGGCAGAGGTGCGGTTCAGGTGGGCTCTTTGCCTCAAAAGGGAGACTTTGGGTCAGGGATGGCCAGTAGGTGACACATGCACCACTCTCCCTTCATGACAGACATTACTAATGTATTCCAGCCTTCTTTCCTCTGAGCCCAGACAAGGCTTCAGAAGCCTTCCCAACAATCAGAGAAATTTGAACATCAACTGCATATCTAATTTCATAAATGTTACATTGATTTTGTGGTTATGTTTAAAAGAGGGCCCTTATCTTTCAGAACTATATACTGAAATACTTACTAATGAAATGATGTGATAGCTTGTACTGGCTTCAAAATAATCCACAGTGGGAAGGGGAGTATGATGAAACAAGATTGGCCATGAATTGATCATATTTGAAGCTCAGTGATGAATAATGGCAGTACTGTTCTCCCTACTTGTGTATGTTTGAAATTTTTCACCAAACATTTTATTTTCACAGAAAATCTCAATTCAGCAACCTCTAGCAATCTGTTAAAATTGCCCCGTGAGATTTGCCAGGCCTGCTTTGGGCACTGGCCTGGTAAATGCTGAGCAGGCCCAGCATGCCCTCTCCTGCCAGCCCTCTCCCACATGCTCTCGTTCTGCACCCCTGCAGGGCATGCTGATTTTCATCATCAGTGGCCTCGTCATCCTGGCCTACTGCTCCCAGGCCAGCAACGAGAGGACCTACCAGGAGGTGGTGTGGGCTGTGTGCGGCAAGCTGACAGGTGTGCTGTGCGAGGTGACCATCGCCATATACACCTTTGGCACCTGCATCGCCTTCCTCATCATCATCGGGGACCAGCAGGACAAGAGTGAGGTTCCCCCTCAGTACCTACTTCTTCCTCTTGCCCTGGGGATCCTGTGGTGGAGGGAAAAGGCGCTGAACACCTGCCTAGGACTCACTCAGGCCCATCATTCACCTGGGAGTGCTCCCTCCAGGCTGCTGGGCTCATTATATGGAGGGAGGTCCTGGGGCCCAGCAGAGCAGAAGGGTCACACCTGACATGACATTCCCTCCTTCTTCCCCATGCAGTTATAGCTGTGATGGCCAAGGAGCCTGAGGGGGCCAGCGGTAACCCCTGGTACACAGACCGCAAGTTCACCATCAGCCTCACTGCCTTCCTCTTCATCCTGCCCCTGTCCATCCCCAGGGAGATCGGCTTCCAGAAGTATGCCAGGTTCGGAGCAGGTTCCTAGCCCAGGGCAGGGAGAAGCTCTGGTCCTGGACAGATGGAGACCCAGGGCTGCTGGGGAACCCTGCTCTTCCATGCCACCTCGCCTTCTCAGGGAGCAAGAGTGGGCAAGGCAGGGTAGGCCAGGGCTTGCAGGGCTTCAGGCAGCAGACCTTCCTTTTCTGTCTCCATCAAGGGAGACAGCATCCCTTTCATCAGTGAGAGATTCAGTTCTAAGTGTCCTTGTCAAAGAAGGGATGGGTGGTGGCTGGGAGTATGAAGGCAGCCTGCTGGCCGGTGCCTTGGCTTTCTCTGGGAGGATGGGATTTGGATCACCTGAGATTGTCAGCCTGGCAGCGTCTTCCACACAGCCTGGCACAAAGGGAGGAAACTGGCTTCCTGGCTCAGTGTCTGGAAAGCTGTGGGATTCTAGACTGTCCCCAGTCTGTAAGTGAAGGGGTCTCACTCAGCTGTCTCCATGGCTCCCTTGAATGTTGACATTCCAGTATTTGTACTCTGAAGCCTCTTACCTCTGGCATCTCCTAGTTCTCAAAGGCCAGGCTCAGAGGATGGCCTGCTCGTCACACTCGCCAAGGCTGGGCTGCTCTGATCGAAGTCCCAAGTGTGCTTTGGAGCCCAGGTCTCTGCCATGGTCTCTGAGCCATGGAACTGAACCAAGGCATTTCCCAATGTGCAGAAATGCCCATCAGGTTCCTTACTGGCTCCCTCCCAGCTGGGGCTGCATTCTCTGAAACTTATTTCTCAGACATTCCCTGAGTCTTTGCTTGGCATCATCCGCAATTCATACAGTGGACACTTGTCACTAGAGCTGAGTGTGGATGTCCCTGGGGAGGGACTCAAAGGAGAGGCAGCTGGCATGGGGAGGAGGACACCCAGTCTCTGCTTCCCGGCAGCTTCCTGAGTGTCGTGGGTACCTGGTACGTCACTGCCATCATTATTATCAAATACATCTGGCCAGATAAAGAGATGACCCCAGGGGACATCCTGACCAGGTAAGTGAGGGCCCCTTGGGAGATGTATAGGATAGAAGCTGCCACTTGGGCCCCAGAAGGTGTTAATCAGGCATCAAAAGGCCACACAAGGGGCCAGGGACCATGGCTCATGCCTATAATACTAGCACTCTGGGAGGCCAAGGTAGGAGGATCACTTGAGGTCAAGAGTTCAAGACCAGATGGAGCAAGACCCCATCTCCACTAAAAATAGAAAAATTAGCCGGGTGTGGTGATGTGTTCCTGTAGTCCCAGCTCCTCAGGAGGCTGAGGCAGGAGGATGGCTTGAGACCAGGAGTTTGAGGTTGCTGTGAGCTAGGGTGACGGCACTCTAGCCCGGGCAACAGAGTGAGACTCTGTCTCAAAAAAAAAAAAAAAAAGCCACACACACAGGTGCTCTTCCCAAGGCTTATTAGCTCCCTGGGGCTGACTCATTGGTCATTATGGGAAGAAAGCAAAAGGTCCTAATCTCTTGTTACTGGAGGGAAGTCTCTGGTTACTGGAGGAACCAGAGACAGGGGAGACTTTGCCACTAACATCCAACAGATGAGCCAGTGCAAGACTAGACCTCAGGTTATGGAAACCACTAGGGCAGAAATGCACATTTTTCGAATTTGTGCTTATCTGTAAATTCTGTATCTTCCATTTGTGCGTAAGTCTGTTTTATCTTTTCTTTTTAAGTTTGCTTTTTTTTTATTTGAGACAGAGTCTCACTCTGTTGCCCTGGCTAGAGTGAGTGCCAGGCGTTAGCCTAGCTCACAGCAACCTCAAACTCCTGGGCTCAAGCGATCCTAAGCCTCAGCCTCCTGAGTAGCTGGGACTACCAGCATGCACCACCATGCCCGGCTAATTTTTTCTATATAGTTTTTTAGCTGTCCGATTAATTTCTTTCTTTTTTAGTAGAGACAGGGTCTCGCTCTTGCTCAGGCTGGTCTTGAACTCCTGAGCTCAAACAACCCACCCGCCTCGGCCTCCCAGAGTGCTAGGATTACAGGTGTGAGCCACCGCGCCCGGCCAAGTTTGCTTTTTTTTGAAAAGAACAAACCAGAAAAGCAAAAGGGCATTTCTGAGCCTCAGTGTACTGGCCTGTGAAATGGAGATGTCTCCTCTCCCCGTTCTCGGACTTATGTGGGTGGAATGTATAGAATGCTGGTCATCAGAGGCCATGGTGGGATGAATAAAGAGTAAGGGTGTGGGGTCGGTTGGTGGCTCCGAGGGGTTCCCAGGCAGCAGCACCTTGTGCGTTTGTCCACAGGCCGGCTTCCTGGATGGCTGTGTTCAATGCCATGCCCACCATCTGCTTTGGATTTCAGGTGCCAGTTGTGAGGTCCCTGCTGTCCCCTTAGCTCACCCCCCACCCTGATATGGAACTCACGTTACAAGCAGGATGGGGGAAATCGTGGGTGGAAGGATGGAGCGGGAGCCCAGAACTTGCCCCTTGTCTGTAGGGCCTTTGTCCCATGGTACCTACCTCTAGAAATTGAGGGTGAGGTCACTTCCCCACCATGACTGTGCTCTTTACCTGGACAGTGCCACGTGAGCAGTGTGCCCGTCTTCAACAGCATGCAACGGCCCGAGGTGAAGACCTGGGGCGGGGTGGTGACGGCCGCCATGGTCATAGCCCTTGCTGTCTACATGGGTACAGGTGAGTGCTCCCCTTCCCCTCGAGTCCCCAAGTGCTCTGGCCCAGGTATCCTGGGGACAGACCTGCTCTCCCAGCAGGACAAACACTTCTGTAGGCATTGACTTGAAATTGGGCTTCCTGAGACCTCCTCCTGCCAAGGTGAGAAAGGTATATTCATCTATTCATTGATTCATCAGTTCTAAATTGGTGCGTAGGAAGTACCAGGAACTGTTCTCAGCATAGACAATTCCATGGAGAAGAGTAGACCTGGTCCTGCCCTCGTGGAGTTAGCAGTCTCGTTGGAGAGACAGTTGTGCAAAAGTAACTAGGGAATCGATAAGGAATTGCAGACAGCAGAGAGTGCCATGACAACAGTGAAACAGGAAAGATGTGAATGGGACCAGGTGAGGTGGTTCATAGAAGGTTCCTCTGTCAGGAGGCCCAAAGGATGAGAAAGAGCCAGACTGTGAAGAGCTGTGGGAGACGTGTTCTAGAATAGGAACCACAGAACTCCATGTCCCTGAGGCAGGGACAAACGGGGTCTGTGTAGCTGGAGTGGAGTGAGTTGGAGGCAGGTGGCAGACACGTAAGACCAGACAGGTAACGGGGTCCAGATCCTATTTGGCCTTGAGGGCTGTTGGGAGCCAGAGAGGAAAAGTTTTAAGCAAGGGAGTGGCTCAGGTAAAGATGGGTCTGATTGCTCTGGGGGAGGGTGGTTGAGATGAGTGAGCAGGACTGGGAGACCCAGCAAGAATAGCCCTGTCGTTCTTTCCGTGGATGGGCTGCAGTAGCTGCCTGGGCCAGTACTGTTTTAGCCTCTGAAGACGCAGCCCGGAACAAAAGAGACAAACAAGCAAAGTCCCTATTCTCCTGGGACTTGTGTTCTGGCTGGGGAGACAGACAGTAAGCCAAAAAAAAAAAAAATTAGAGAGAGGTATGTGTTAGAAGAAAATAGGACTGGGTGATATGAGCAAGTGCTGGGATGGGGGTCATTGTAGATGGGCTGGCAAGAATTGTTTTCTAAGGAGGGACATCTGAACTGAGACTTGAATGATGAGGAGATGGCAGCATGAAGATCGGGGCAGATGGAAGGGTTAGTGTAGAGGCTCCGAGATGGGAACACACTGGGCAAGTTCAAGATCAGAAGGATGGCGGCGGGGCGGGAGGTCTTCCGGCAAGGAGGGGATATGAGAAGTCAGGGTGGGAGGCATCTGATCCGAGCCCCACAACCCCTCCAAGCCTCAGTCTAAGCTTCCAGAGCTGCTCCAGCGTCCTCCCCAGCTGATATCACAGGAGTGGGCAGTCCACCCCCTACCCTCCCACGCTTGCCCTGACGCAGCCCCCTTGTCCCTGCCCACAGGCATCTGTGGCTTCCTGACCTTTGGCGCTGCTGTGGACCCTGACGTGCTTCTGTCCTACCCCTCAGAGGACATGGCTGTGGCAGTTGCCCGAGCCTTCATCATCCTGAGTGTGCTCACCTCCTACCCCATCCTGCACTTCTGTGGGCGGTAAGCACCCTCCCGTCCCTCTGGGGCCCTCCTGCTCCACAGGGCCCCTCAGCCCCTGTGAGCCCTTTCAACATAGGACTTTGGCCTTGTGTGGAGCCCATTCTGTAGAAGGAGAAACTGAAGCCAGTAGAAAAGCATCAGTGCCTAGGATGGCCACCCAGCGTACTCCCCAAGCTGGGTGTCGGGAGCGCCCTTTTGCCTGGGGTCACCAAAACATTCAGCAAGCCCTCTAAGAATCTCTATTGAGATCCTTTCCTGAGCTTTCACATGGACACCTAGCTTTTTGAATACCCCAGACTGTTCCTTTTAAGGAGAATAATGTATCAGTTTCCATGTGGTGAAGCAAAGCACTAAGCCCTCCACATTCACCATCTCATCTGGTTCCCACAACAACCGACCAGAGTGCCAGCAGACCCATTTTTCAGAAGAGGAAACTGAGGCTCAGAATTAGGGCCTTACCCACAATCTACCTAGTTAGGGATCCGGCTCCCATGAGCTAGAGGTGGAGTCCATTAGCAGGGGCGCCTCTGAGCCCCTCTCTACATGGGCAGGGCGGTGGTTGAAGGCCTATGGCTGCGCTACCAGGGGATGCCAGTGGAGGAGGACGTGGGGCGGGAGCGGCGGCGGCGAGTGCTGCAGACGCTGGTCTGGTTCCTGCTCACCCTGCTGCTGGCGCTCTTCATCCCTGACATCGGCAAAGTCATCTCAGTCATCGGGGGCCTGGCTGCCTGCTTCATCTTCGTCTTCCCAGGTACAGGCCCCTGGCGCCCCCTCTCCCAGCCCCAAGACACAGACTCCCTGGCCCCCGCTCTCCACTGGCTCAAAACCTGCCAGGGAGAGTAACTGCCAGCATTTATTAATCACCCACCTTAGCTGTATGGTAGCCCCTGTCCAAGCAATTGTCTCCTGAGCGGGTTACAGACTTGCCTAAAGGCTAACAGATTCAGCTAGTAAGTAAACCTCTTCCAACCCAAGGCTGTCTGGGTCCAGAGCCTATATTCTTAACCCTTCATTCAAATGTGTGTTGCTCCCTGACTGTCGAGGATCTGTCTGGCTGGTTTATTTAGCCCATTGCAGCCCAGAATGCCATGGGATCTGGTGGTGGCACCTTGGCACACACATCCAGAGACCTGAGTTCTAGACATGGGTCTGCCCCAGATCCCTGGGAAATTGTCCTGTCTGTCCAGCCGTGAGTTCCACCCATACCTAGCTTACCTAGGAGGCCACCTTGAAAGCCCTGACCACTTTGCTTAGAGCAAGGGAGCCACATCTGCTCACAAGTGCACTGGGAAGAGCCCTGGGGTTGGACTACCACTGAGTCACCATTCAGTGCTGTCCCTTTAGTTCCGAGTCTCATATGCAGCCTTGTCAGATGCTGGCTATCCTGGGGGAGCAGATGCCAGGCCTCCCAGCCAGACATAGAACGGGGGGCAGAATGGACAAATGGACTTCCAGAAAAGTAAACACAGGCCTTTCTGTATCTACCACCACTGCCTCTTGGTAAGGGGGAAGACTGGGCCTGAGGGAGGGAGCCCCCTTCCCCCACAGACTCTCAGAGTCACCTCTTTCCTAATAGGGTTGTGCCTCATTCAGGCCAAACTCTCTGAAATGGAGGAAGTCAAACCAGCCAGGTAAAGCAGGGCCCAGCCCATGGTCCTCCTGGGGAGGTGGGTGGTGGATTGGGGGATGACTTTGGAGGGACCTTAATAAAGGCAGGAGTCAAGAGACTTGTGTACTTAAAAATCATGAGGTTTCTAATACTGTTTTTAAAATGGGTAACGTACTAGTTTTAATAATTCAAACACTGTTGAAGGGCTTAAGAGAAAAGAGTGGAAGTCCCCTTCCCCCACAGGACACTCCCCACCACACCCCTTCTCCAGAGAGAAGTGTTAGCGGTGTGCGCTGTGCCCCCAGACTGCTTTTGGGCATGAGTACATTTCTGTGTATACATAGCTATGTGTGTGTATATACAAATATGGGGCTTTTGTAAACAGTTTTGTTTTATCAAAAATGGTTTCATGCCAGACACACTTTTCTGTGATTTTCGTTTTTTCACTTCTCCATGTCAGCACAACATTTGCTGTGCTGACATGTGGCTGCAGAATATTCTGTTGTGTGGATGTGTCCTGAATGTGGATACTCTTAAACATCTTGAGACACCTATTCAAGGATTTTGGTAGGATCGATTCTTAGAAGAAAATTGCTGGGTCACAGAGCATCTTTGTTTTACTTTATTTTTTTGTTTGTTTGTTTTTTAATCTTTTTAGAGACAGGGTCTTACTCTGTTGCCCAGGCTGGATGCAGTGGCCTGATCATAGCTCACTGTAACCTCAAATAACTGGGCTAAAGCCATCCTCCTGCCTCAGCCCATGCGCAGCTAATTTTTAAATTTTTTGTAGAGATGGTTTCTTGCTGTGTTGCCCAGGCTAGCCTCAAACGCCTCGCCTGAAGCCATCCTTCTGCCTCAGCCTCCCAAAGTGTTGGGATTATATGCATGAACCTCCATGCCCCGCCACTTTCATTTTACTTTGGCTCATGATTCCAGTTACCCTCCAAAAAGGCAGTGCCAGTTAGAGTTGCAGCAGCAGTAAATAAGAGTGCCCTTTTCCCCACATTCTGCCAACACTGTACGTAACAGCCTTTCTAAGTTTTGTTAGTCTGATGGATGAGAAATATTATATTGTTTTAATATGCAGATTTCCCTGAGCAGTGGAGAGATTGAGAACAGGTTGCATGCTTTAAACAAAAATTATTACATCATAATTCTTGTTCATTATAGAAAACTTAAAAAATACAAACATGTCTAGAGAAGAAAATAGTGCATGGTGACTCACACGTGTAATCCTGGCACTTTGGGAGGCCGAGGGGGGAGGATCACTTGAGCTCAGGAATGTGAGACCAGCCTGAGCAACAGAGCCAGACCCTGTCTCTACAAAAAAATAGAAAAATTAGCCAGGCGGGGTGGTGCATCCCTGTAGTCCCAGCTACTTGGGAGACTGAGGCAGGAGGATCGTTTGAGCCCAGGAGTTTGAGGTTGCAGTGAGCTATGATGATGCCTCTGCACTTTAGCTCAGGCAAGAGAGCAAGACCTTGTCTCAAACAAATTAAATAAATAAATAAATGTAAAAATTGTAACTGGGCACAGTGGCTCAAGTCTGTAATCCCAGCTTAAGAGGCTGAGGCAGGAGGATCACTTGAGCCCAGCAATTCGAGATTACAGTGAGCTATAATCGCAACGCTACACTCCAGCCTGGGCAACAGAGCAAGACCCTGTCTCTTAAATATATATACATACAAAATAAAAAATAAATCACCCTTAATCTCAATACCCTGTTGTTGTTTTGGATAGGTATATTTGCAGATGTCTGCTTTTTGTTTCTTTTTTTAATGAAATGGATCATATTCCATGTGACCTGTGTTTTTCCTGAACATCTTTCCATCAGGAGACCTGCATTGTAATGCTGGTCTTGCCCTTGGTGTGTTGTGACCAGTCAGTTTATCCCATTAGGTCTTGGTCCCCTTACCTATGGACTAGGGATAATATACCTTGCCCTACATGCCTTTATATGGAAAATTCATTGGGAAATAGGAAATGCTCTACCAGCAGGAGAAGTAGTATAGTTACAGTGGTTAACTGTTATATATATTGAGGTCTGCAGAGTCATAGGATGGGATGACTGATCAGACCCCTCTCATCTTCTGCCCTACAGCTGGTGGGTACTGGTCAGCTATGGAGTCCTCTTGGTCACCCTGGGAGCCTTCATCTTCGGCCAGACCACAGCCAACGCCATCTTTGTGGATCTCTTGGCATAACCACTGCCTTTCAGGGAACACATGGCCTTTGCCATTAGACCTAGGAACACACCTCTTAGAGGTGTGAGGCCACTCTGTGTCCACCATCATTCCAACTGGTAGGATGACATCTGGACATCCTTTTCCAGGGACAGTTCTAGGGCAAAATCAGGCCCCACAGCTCAAACCCAGCTCCCTTCCTGCTCCCCCAGTCCTGGCAGTGCCATGGATGGTGGCAGGAGTTCTCATGTCACAGAGGAACCTTCTTCCTCTCCCAGCTCTCAGCTTCTCCATACCTGGAACCCATGGTGAAGAGGCCGGTGGGTCTCAGAAGAAGGAACCCAGTCTGACTTCCTTCTGGAGAAAGACTGTGGACAAAAGGCCACCAACCTCCACAAAGCAGCCCGTCCGGAGTAGGGGCCACGCTCACTCTCCAGGGGTCTACAGTGGCTTCCTCTGGCAACTTCCAAAGGTAGCACTATAGTCATACAAATACGCAGAGGCAGGTGGATTCAGGCCTTGTCTGCTCCCTCCTGGGGCCCCACCCTTTCTCTTTCTCCAAACCTGGTGATCCAGGCTGAGCACCCCTGTCCTCCTCCATCCCCAGGCATCACCAAGTCTAATGTTTACAAACGGTGCCAGCCCGGCTCTGAAGCCAGGGGCCATCCCGTGCCACGGTGCTGAGTATTCCTCCGTTAGTTTTCCCCATGGAGTTGAGGGGGGAGTCTGCTTTTCTCTCTCAGATTCCAGATGGACCCCTCTTTGCAGAGGCTCCAGGGTGGGTGAGGGAGAAGACTAGGAACCTTTCAGACCCGCCATGCAGGCTGGGCTGGCCAGGCCAGGATCAAGGTGAACCTGTCTGATACCTTTTTCAGTGATTATTTCTCTTCTCCCTGCCTCTCCTCTTCTCCCTCCCCTGCCAAGTCTAGCCTGATAACTCAGAGAGAAGAAAGGCAGCCAGGTTGTCACTGATGGGCACAACATTTGAGCCTGTCACACTGGCCTGGAAGTTTCCCTTCCAGTCTGAATCTTGTCTGTTCCCTTCCTCTCCCTCTTCGCTCCCTACCCCATTGCTCTGCGTAGCTCAGTCTCTCCCACTCGCATAAGTTGGGGGGCAGGGATGCCAAACCCTCTCACAACTTCCTCAGCAACATACGTCTATCAGTCCTGGCTTTGACAGCCTGTCAGTCACACTGAGGTCATACCTGGATTGTTACCCCAGGCAGGGTGGGGAGGTACACTGCCCCCTCCATACCCGCATTTGACTGTCTGAGCCCCTCAGCTGGCACCATTCACTTTGGCCAGTCCCAGGCACCATTCCGGCTTCCTCCTCCACCTGGAACCCTCAGCATTTTCACGGCCCCTCCTGCCCAAAATCTCTGTAGTGGGGGTGCCCAGCAGCCCACTACTCAGGGCAGAGGCTGGTTGGAGGCTGGCTAGCCTTCTACTCAGTCCCCAGACTGGATGAACTGCCTTTGCTCACGTCCCCTCTTGGTGCCTGATCTTCTCTGCCCCGAGGGCCAGCCCCACTCTGCTGTTCTGCACAGCACCCAGCACCCATCCCTGACAGGGCTAGGAGGGGAGCCCAGGCAGCAGGACTGCACAGCCTCCAGTGCTGTTTCGGGGTGGGGGCAGGGGGATATAAGAGGAATCATCGCACAGAGACAGACTATCAGGAAAAGGAGCTAGAATCTTGCCTCTTGGTCTAACCTCAGGAGCCACCCCCATCCTCTCCTCTGTCCTCTCTGTCAGGGTATTTCACTGTTTCTTTTCTACTTGTACACACGAAGAAAAGGGAAAATGGTTAATAAAAGGGACTTGTGCTGCTGAGCTGCGTCCCTTGTGTCTGGTGGTTGGGGCATAGTCCAGGACACTGGCAGGAGGAAGAAGGGCTGGAGTGGGAGGTATAGATGGCACATCGTCCTCTCTGGGCTCCATTTGAGGAATGGCACCACCAGGCTCCCTCTACCAAGCAGGAACCTGCAAATGGCTCTTGCCCCCCCAGCTCCCGCATCCCATCAGTCCTCCCCCACTGACTTGGGAATATATCTCGGTCTCCAGTCTTGCTACCTCTGCCTTTACTCAAGTCTTCTCTGTCTTTCCTGAACCTCTGTGGCCTCTGACTGGCCCCCTGACCTCAAACCTTGGGTGAGCTTCAAACTCCTGAGCATCACTCTCATCTTTTCAGAGGCAGGTGGTGAGCAGGCCTCCACCATCCTGTTTATTGCGGCCAATCAGCCGTGCTCAATGCTGGTGAGAAAACGATGAGCAGAACAGACTCCAGCTCTGCTCTCAGCCTGGTATTGGGAAGACTGATGCTAAGTAAGTAGTCACACAAATACATACTTGCAAATTGTGATAAGTGCCAAGAAGGGAAAATAGAGTGTATTATAATTGGTGCCTTGACCGGGAGTTGAGAAAGACTTCCTGGAGGGAGTCATGTTTGAGCTGGCCTCTGGATGATGAGCAGGAATTAACTAAGGGAAGAGAGCTGGGGAGACTTTCCAAGCAGTGGGAACTGCATATGCAAAGACCCTGAGCTGGGAGGAACATGGCTTGAGGAACAAAGTGACCAGTGTAGGTAGGACATTGCCTAGGTGTGGCAGAGCAGCAGAGGTGAGACTAGGGAGTTCTAAGCAGATCTTCAATGGCTCCCTGTTGCCCTTAGGGTCAAGTCTAACCAGCTCATCTCCCACCACACTCCCCTTCTCTGCTCCAGTCATACTCCAGTGAAGATAAGCTCCCCCGCCATGCCCCATTCTGGTAGGGGAGGGACTCGCCCTCCAAGGAGGAAACACTGCAAATGGGCTTGAGGAGTAGGGTGGCTTTGGGCTTTGGGCTATGTTCACACCAAACTAGTGGTCCCGGAGCTGGAGGTTGCGTTTCACTGTCTCTGAACAGAGGGAGGGAAAGGTTACCCTTACGCCAAAGGCACTCCCACGCAAACAGCCAGATTCATCCAGTCGTCGTGCATTTTACTTAAGACATCCCCAGCCTGATGTTACACACACATGTAAGCACTTAATCGCTGTCTGTCTCCCCCATTAGACTGTAAGCTCCATGGGAACAGTCCCACATCTTCCCTATCCACCAGGCATCTTACCCCAGCGCCTGGCACATAGTAAGCAAGTGCTCAGTAGCTGTTGAGGGCAGGGCACAGTGGCTCACATCTGTAATCCAGCACTTTGGGAGGCTGAGGCAGGAGGATTGCTTCAGCCCAGGAATTGGAAGTCATGGTGAGATACGATGATGCCAGTGCACTCTAGCCCAGGGAAGAAGTAAAATTAGCTGGGCACAGAAGTAGTCCTAGCTACTCGAGAGGTGGGAGGAGCGCTTGAGCTTGTCTCTACAAAAGTTTAACAAGCAAATGAATGAATAGGAATATTTGTTGAGTACTCACACTGAATAGCACGTTACTTGCTTCATCATTTGGACTTCACAACTCCTCTATGAAGAAGCCAAGTCTAAGAGAGATGACATAGTTTGCCCACGGTCATACAGGTCACAAGTCATAAGATTGCAGCCAGACAGCACTCTTGCTGTGCCTGAATAAACAAGTGAGCAGAGGGCTCTCTCAGAGCCAGCCTGATGATTTCTGGCCCCAGAAGGCAAGCCCAGGACCCTACTGCACTCATGCTGGCACCAACACCAGATCTTGGAACCCTTGGGCCCTCTCGCAGCCAGTCTACTTCAGGTGATGGTCAAGTGATGGAGTACCTGCTGCTGGTGGCTCTGGGCAAGTTGCTTCACCTCTCCAGGCCTCTGTTTCTCTGTCTCTGACATGGGAAGGATAATCACTGGCCTTATTTACCTCCCAGGGCAAAGGGGAGCCAGAGTAAAGAAAACCCTTGGAAAGTAACAAGAGCTTTTAACCAAAGGCCACACATGCATAAGAAATGTACAAACTCAGCTTCTCAAGAGGACACGAGCCAGGGTGCTTCTCAAACTTTAACTTGCGTAAAAGTGCATATAAATCACCTGGAGGTCTTGGGGTACAAATTCTGACCCAGTAGATCTGGAGTGGGGCCTAAGGTCTGCATCGCTGACACTCCCAGAGATGCCAGTGCTCTGGTGGTCCTGGGGCCACATTTTGAGTAGCAGGAGCCTCGTGGATAGAGGAAAGTCTTTGGCGTCAGACAGACCTGGCTTGAATCCCAATGATGCCTCTTAAACTGTGAGAAACTCAGGGAGTTGGTTCACTTCTTTGAACCTCCTTTTCCTCAACTATAAAGTAGGGGTGGTAGGTTATTAGAACTTACTAACATTAGTGTCACTAAAGTTGGTATTCAACCCCCACTGCCATATTTGGCTAAAAAACAATGAGGGTGGTGATGCCCACCTTGTAGACGTAGATATCACAAATCCAATGATAATGGTATAATAATACGTGTGACATGCAAGACAGCAGGGTTGGCTATTTCGCCGTACTAGAAGAAAGGAGTGTGTAACAGCAGTTTCTTCCTTTGCTCAATAGAGGTCACCTTTGCGTAATTTCTGTTATGAAAGTGGGAAGCCTGTGGCCTCAGAGAATCCAGGCCTCTGAGTCACTAGGACTCCCAATGACTCGGCTGCTTGGTACATCTGAGTGACACCCCTGTGTTAGGGCTGGGCCACCTCTAAGTCATGGCCTCCAGTCTGGTAGGGGAATCAGACGGATCCAGTGATCACAGATACTAATTGTGTAGGTACGTGTGCTAGATGCACCTATAGGTATTACAAACCCAGATTTGGTAATAGTTCCCAGGTATGACACAATAGAAAAACATTCCAGGAAGGAGGTGTGGAGGAAGGCCAAAGACTTTGCAGCCAGGAAGAAAGCAGACACCCTGTCCTCCCAACATGTCAAGTTTCCTAGGGGAACTAGACACAAGATTCACCTGTGTAATCATTCTTCCATTAAAAACAAAATCGATACATTAGTTAAGAGAATGCTGCAGATAAACCCTAAAATCCCAGTGGCTTAAGATGACGAACGTTTATATATCACCCACATCACAATCTAATGCTGGTGGTCCTGGACAGGCACATGGAAGGCAGGGGTGAGGCTTGGGCCTGGCTACGGAGTGGTTGAAAATTTTCAGACAGTGTGGTTGACTACTAGAGTGAATATTGCTGAAGACCCACCCAGACCCTCTTTGGGTGTCTTTGGGTGTGTCACTGGGCTGATACAGCCAAGTCCCAGTGGCCATCAGTTTGGCTAAGGGTCCACAGCTGCCCTCTTCTCAGCTGAGGTGGCCTCTACTGAAAAGGCCCTGAAGCTTCACTGGGAAGTTACATCACACAGTCAATGACTGATTGAGATGGGCCCCTAAAGCCACAACCCACCCCTGGCCTCAAAGGGAGACTACCTTCATGGTGCCCCAGAACACCCTTCGTGATCAGGATGTAGCCATTCTCTAGCTAAGACCACATTCTCGCTGAACTTTCTTCACCTGCCACATCCTGCTCTCCCCATTCTCTCAATAAATCAATTTTATAAGAATCCCCATCTTATCTCAGGCCCTGCTTCTAGGGAGTCCACCTACTCCCTAAGACCCCTTCCTTCTTCCGCTACTCCAGCCACACTCCAGAAAATGGGTTTGTTCCCTAGAGTAACGGACCAGGGAGCCTCCTGACTCAGGACCCCGAGTTTTAGTAGAGGGCAGGGAAAAGGTGAGGGGCTGTAAATGGGAGTTATGTGGAATCCTACAGGCTGAACTGATGGGACCTCAGCCTCTCTCCTCTGCCTGCTCTGAAAGGCTGGAAGTTCTATACCCTGTCAGGAAGGAGATAGGATGATCCATTCTGGGAAAAGTTGAATAACCCCAGAAAAAAGACCGGCAGATACCCCAGTGCAAAGACTGGGTCCCTACAGTACCCATAGTGGTGGCCTCAGCTGACAAATCAGCTGGAACCAAGTACATGGCTTCCAGTCAGAAGACTCTTGGCTATGGATGAACAACCACAGATCTGGAGGGAGAGATGAGGACATCTCCTAACATACTAAAGAGAGACCAAAATAGCAATCTGGAAAAAAGGCAACTCAAAGGGAACAGAGATAACGCAGGTAGAAAAAGAAAACAAAACTTATAATTAATACTCTCAAAAATAAAGAAGATACTGTAACTGTAAAATAAGAAAAAGATACCTTGAAAAATGAAATTAGAACACCTGAAAATTCAAAGTATGACTGTAAAATGAAAAGAATAAATCAGAAAAGAGTTGAAGATAGGTCAGAAAAATCTCCCAAGGCTGGGCGCCGTGGCTCAAGCCTGTAATCCTAGCACTCTGGGAGGCCGAGGCGGGCGGATTGTTTGAGCTCAGGAGTTTGAGACCAGCCTGAGCAAGAGCGAGAGCAAGACCCCGTCTTTACTAAAAATAGAAAGAAATTAGCTGAACAACTAAAAATATATAGAAAAAAATTAGCCGGGCATGGTGGCGCATGCCTGTAGTCCCAGCTACTCAGGAGGCTGAGGCAGGAGAATCGCTTGAGCCCAGGAGTGTGAGGTTGCCGTGAGCTAGGATGACGCCACGGCACTCACTCTAGCCTGGGCAAAAGAGTGAGACTCTGTCTCAAAAAAAAAAAAAAAAAGAAAAAAATCTCCCAGAAAGCAAAACAAAGAGACGTGGAAAAGACAAAAGAAAAGAAAATTAGAGTTTCAACTCAGGTCCCACATCTGACTAATAGGAGTTCCATAAATAGCAGAGAAAATGGACAGGGTATGGAACAGAGCAGAAAGGTATTATCAAAGAATAATTCAAGAGAATTTCCCAGAACTGAAAGACATGAATCACTGTATTTGGTCGAGTAAATTAAATTTTAAGAGCTGCACATTACAAAAAAAGAGAAAATCTTAAAAGTTTTCTGGGGGCGGGGGTACTTCTTAGCATCACTGCAAAGTGGAAGATAACATATCAATGCCTCCAAAATTTTGAGTGAAATTAATTTTCAACCTATTGAGTATGTAGCCAAACCTTCAATTAAGTATGAGCCTGAAATAAAAATATTTCCAGATAAAATTGAAAGTAGAACAGTGGTTACTGGAGGCAAGGAAGGAGAGGGGGGAGCAGGGCTAGCTAGAGATTAATTAACAGATGCAAAAGTATGGCTAGATAAGAGGAATAAGTTCTAGTGTTCCACAGCATTAAAGGATGACTAAAATTAACAATTTTGTTTGTTAAGAGACAAAGTCTTGCTTTGTCACCCAGGCTGGAGTGCGGTGGCATCATCATACCTCACTGCAGCCTCGAACTCCTGGGCTCAAGCAATCTTCCCACCTTAGCCTCCCAAGTAGCTGGGACTACAAGTGCTGTTTATTATGAGGCCTTAAGCAAGTTGCTTAAACTCTCTGGGTATCTCATTAAAACTTTGTCCAAGGAAATTTTAAATTAAAAAAAAAGCCTGTTTGCCCATTTCAGTATCTCCCTATAGAAAAATCACCATACAGATCCCAACCAGAATCCCTGGTCCCATCTTTGGCTCCTCCTCACTGTCTTCTTCACCACCCACACCAGAAGTCACTGGATCACGGGGTCCTCTTAATTCTGCTACAAATAATCCCTCAGATATAGGGTTTTCCTCCCTGCTCTATATATGGAAAGTGCCAACTTTAAGCCAAGGCATGTTTCAGGGCCCCCAACCCTATGTGAGACCAAATTTACCCAAGATTTCAAGGCTTGGGGATGCACCTGTCCAAATGGGTTATCACTGAGGTACCCAGTGTGTCAGCCCCACAGTGGGTCTTTGGGACAAGGGAAACTTTGGCAAAGGAGGGAGCCCTGGGCCTATGATCTGGCCTCCCAGGGGCAACCCTGTGGTCACCTCCTTCCAAGATCTTCCCATCTCCTGGTACACAGCAAGAGAGACAGCACAGGATCCTTGCAGAGCCCACAGACTGCTGAGAATCTCTGTTTCCCACCTCACTGCTCCTCACTGCACCTGGGCCAGGGCAAAAGTAAGACTGGAAGCTCATGTGTCATATGTTCACATGTTGAAAGGCTATTAACCAAAGCCAGGCACAGTGGTGTGCACCTTATAGTTCCAGCTACTTGGGAGGCTGAACCAGAAGGATCGCTTAAGCCCAGGAGTTTGAGGCCAACCTGGGCAACATAGCAAGACCCCATCTCCAAAAACAATTAAAAAATGGTTATGAAGCTGGGCATAATGGCACATGCCTACAATCCTAGCACTTTGGGAGGGTAAGGCAAGAGGCTCACTTGAGGCCAGAAGTTGGAGACGAATGAGCCTGAGCAACATAGCAAGACCCTGTCTCTACAAAAAAATTTTAAAAAATCAGGCGGGCATGGTGGATGCACCTGTACATCCAGCTACCAAGGAGGCTGAGGGAGGAGGATCGCTTGAGCCCAGGAGTTTGAAGTTGCAGTGAGCTATAATGACACCACTACACTCTAGCCCGGGCAAAAAAGTGAGATCCTGTCTGAAAAATAATAAATAAACAAAAGGTTATAGGCTGGGCACAGTGGCACACACCAGTCCTAGCGCTCTGGGAGGCCAAGGCAGGAGGATTGCTTGAGCTCAGAAGTTCGAGACCAGCCTGAGCAAGAGGGAGACCTGTCTCTGTTAAAAATAGAAAAATTAGGAGGGGGAGGGGCAAAAAAATGGAAAAACTAGCCAGGTGTTATGGTGCATGCCTGTAGTCCCAGCTACTCCAGAGGCTGAGGCAGGAAGATTGCTTGAGCCCAGGAGTTTGAGTTTGCAGTGAGCTATAATGATGCCACTGTACTCTAGACGGGGCAACAGAGCAAGACCCCGTGTCAGAAAAAAAAATCACAATATCAAGTGTTGACAAGGATGTGAAGTAACTGGAGACCTCACACATAGCTAGTGTGAATGTGAATTGGTTTAGCCACTTTGGGAAACTGTCAAGATATACTGAAGCTGAACACTCATACACCAACAGAAATGTCTATGTCTGTAACAGCAAAAGACATACAAGGTTATTCCTACTAGCATTATTAGTAACAGCTTCAAACCAGAAACAACCCAAATATCTAACAACAGTAGAATGGACAAATAAACTGTGATATATTTATACAATGTAACAGTATCCAGCAACAAAAATAAACAAATGATTACTATACCCAGTAAAATGGATAAATATCACAAATATAATGTCAGAAGATTCAGATACAAAATAACATACTGAATGACTCCATGTTATATACTGTTCAAAAATAGGCAAGACCAAGTGCAATGGCTCACACCTGTAATCCCAACACTTTGGGAGGCTGAGGTGGGAGGATCACTTGAGGCCAGTAGTTTGAGACCAGCCTAGGAAGCATAGTGAGACCCCATCTCTCCCAAAACAAAAAGTAGCCAGGCGTGCTGGTGAGCCTATAGTCCTAGCTACTTGGGAGGGGAGGCTGAGACAGGAGAATAGTTGAACCCAGGTATTTGAGGATATAGTGACTTATGATCGTGCCACTGCACTCTAGCCTGGACAACAGAGCGAGACTCTGTGTCTTAAAAAAAAAAAAAGGCAAAATTAACCTAATCTGTGGTGTCAGAAGTCGGGGTAGTGGGTACTTGGGTACTTTTGGGAAAGAGATGAAGGCAATGACTAGCAGCAGCACAAGGGAAATTTCTAGGGTGCTAGTAATGTTTTATTTCTTGATCTGGGTGATGGTTATATGTGTTCTTTCTATAAAAATTGATTGAACTGTACATTTATGACTTACATACTTCTCTATATGAGGTTATACATAAATTATTCTTTAAAGCAATCAGAGGGGGAAAAAACTGAACTTGAACCACTAGAGAACAAACCAGTGACTTGGTCTGTTGTCTAGAAGGGGGAGAGATACTTGGGATTTTTACCATCCCCTGAAAATTACCCAGGAGTCCTGCAATTGCATTGTTTCAGGGTGTGTGTGTGTGTGTGTGTGTGTGTGTCTTTTTTTTTTTTTTTTTGAGACAGAGTCTCACTTTCTTGCCTGGGGCGAGTGCCGTGGCGTCAGCCTAGCTCACAGCAACCTCAAACTCCTGGGCTCAAGCGATCCTCCTGCCTCAGCCTCCCGAGTAGCTGAGACTACAGGCATGTGCCACCATGCCCGGCTAATTTTTTCTATATATTTTTAGTTG
>CAUYSK010024834.1:0-19265 GCA_963575035.1 Avahi laniger | reverse complement strand
GCTCTTGCTCAGGCTGGTTTCAAACTCCTGAGCTCAAACAATCCGCCCGCCTCGGCCTCCCAGAGTGCTAGGATTACAGTCGTGAGCCACCGCCCTCGGCCAATTTTTTAAAAAGTTTTTCTTTTCAATATCATAGTATTTTTTTTTATAAATAGGTCAGAGCCATTTAAAGATGAGATTTTCTATATATTAATATGTCAAGATGTTGTGCATGACACATATTTTTGTTTCTTTTCAATTGCACAAGTAAAAGTCAGTTTGTCTGGGGCAACTGGAAAAATGACTGGCAAAATGAAGCTGAACAAGTTCAAGATCAAGAAGGATCTTATAAGCCACATTAAGAATTTTAGACTTTGACATAAAGGAGTTGAAAACCATTGTAAGATTTTAATTAGGTGATACTTTGCTTTTATAAACATCCTGCTTAGAATTCAGAATCAATTGGAGTAGAGAAAGTAGATCCAGTTGGCAGACCAATTTGCAGACAATTTTAGCAGTGATAGCATTGGTAATCTTCCCTGAAATAGGGTGAGAGTGGTGAGAATGGAAAGAAGATGAGAAATTTCAGCAGCTAGAAGGTAGATGGTTAAGTTTTGGATATATGGACTGAGAGAAAAGAAGGTGAAAGAAGAAATTACAGGTTTCTAGCTTGAGCCAACTGGTTGGATACTGGTTTCATTATTTAAGAGAGAAAACGCTGGAGGAGGAGTAAGTTTGGTAGAGAAAAAGGATGATGAGTTAAGTATTGAAAACGAGTAGTTAGATACATCCTGTAACATATCCAATTAGAGATATTTAGGGAGATATTCATCTGTATTGGTCTGGAATTCAGGATGTTGGCCTAGAATGGAGATAGTGTATTATTGTCAAAGTAAGAGAAAAACAGGATACAAATACTAGAAATGAAAGAGGGGACATCACTACAGATTTCACAGATATTAAAAGGGTAATAAAGAAATACAATGAATGATTCTATACCCACAGATTTGATAACCTGGATGAAATGGACTAATTCCTTGGAAGACACAATCTGCTAAAACTCACACAAAAAGAAGTAGATAATCCGAATAGGCCTATATCTATTAAAAATTGAATCAATTAATAGCACGCCAAAACAGAAAGCACCAGGACCAGATGGATTCACTGATGAATTATACTGAACATTTAAGGAAGGAACATTTAATTCTCTACAATATCTTTCAGAGGATAGAAGCAGAGGGAATACTTTCTAACTTATTCTAGGATGCCAGCATCACCCTAATACCAAAACCAGATAAAGAAATTGCAAGGAAACTACAGACCAATATTTCTCATTAACACAGATGCAAAAATCCTCAATAAAATATTAGCAAATTGGAAAGAAATAATAAATGTCTGAGGTGTTGGATACCCCAATTACCTTGATTTGCTTTTTACACATTGTGTGCCTGTATCAAAACATCACATATACCTTGTAAATATATACAACTATTACATAACCATAGTAATTAAAAATAAAATGTTTTTAAAAATTAGCAAATTGAATCCAACAATATATACAAAGAATTTTATGCTATGACTAAATGTGATTTATTCTAGGTATGAAAGGCTGATTCTCGATTTGAAAATCAATTAATATAATTCATCACATGAACACACTAAAAAAGAAGAGTCCTATGATCATCTCAATAAAGGTAGGAAAAGCATTTAGCAAAATCCAACACCCATTCATGATAAAAATTCTCAATATACTAGGAATAGAAGGGAACTTCCTCAGCCTGGTAGAATAACTATAAAGAACCTATAGATTACATCACTATTTAATGATGAGAAGATATAATAGAAGCTTTCCCAGTAAGATCAGGAACAAGGCAATTACCTCTCATACCTTTTCAACATCATACTGGAAGTTCTATCTAATGCAATAAGACAGTAAAAGGAAATAAACGATATACATTTTGGGAAGGAAGAAAGGTAACTGTTTTCATCTGCAGATGACAGAATCATTTATATAGTGAATCCAAAAAAATCAACAGAAAACTCATGAAACTAAAAATCAACTATAGCAAGGTTGCAGGACATAAGGTTAACATACAAAAATCAATTGCTTTCCTTTAGGCCAGTAGTAAATGAATGGAATTTGAAATGAAAAACAATACCATTTACATTAACTCCCCCAAAAGTGAAAGGCATAGATGAAAATTTAACAAAATATATACAGATATATTTGAGAGAAACTACAAAATTCTGATGAAAGAAATAAAAGAACTAAATAAATGGAGAGATACTTCATGTTCATGAATAGGAAGACTCAATGTTGTCAAGATGATGTCAATTCTTCCCAACTTGATTTGTAGATTCAATGCAATCCCAATCAAAATCCCCAAAAATTATTTTGTGAATATCAACAAACTGATACTAAAGTTTATATGGACAGGAGAAAGAGCCAGAATAGTCAGCACAATATTGTTGGAGAAGAACTGGAATGACTGACACTACCTGGCCTCAAGACTTATTATAAGCTACAATAATCAAGGCAGTGTAATTTTGGTAAAAGAACAGACAAATAGATCAATGGAATAGAATAGAGAACCTGGACATATACCCACGTAAATATAGTTAACTGATCTTTGATGAAGGAGCAAAGACAATACAATGGAGCAAAGATAATCTTTTCAACAAATGATGATAGAATAACCGGACATACACAAGCAAAAAGAATGAATCTAGACACAGACCTTAAATCTTTCACAAAAATTAACTCAAGATGGATCGTAGACCTACAGGCAAAATGTGAAACTATGAAACTCCTAGAAGAGAATATGGGAGAAAATCTGGATGACCTTGGTGTTGGTGACTTATTACATACTACATTAAAGACATACTTCACAAAAAACATAATTATTAAGCTGGACTTCATTAAAATTAAAAAATCCTGCTCCGAGAAAGACAATTTCAAAAGAATGAGAAGACAAGCTACTGACTGGGAGAAAATCATTTTCAAAAGACATATCTGAGAAAGGACTGTTATCCAAAATATATGAAGAAATCTTAAAACTCTATAAGAACTCACGCAGCCCATTAAAAATTAGCCGAAGACCTTAATAAGCATTTCACCAAAGAAGATACACAAATAGAAAATAAGCATATGAAAGTATGCTCGCCATCATACATCACTGCAAATTCAAATAGCAGTGAGATACCACCACACACCTATTAGAATGGCCAAAATCCAGAACACTGATCCCACCAAATGCTAGTAAGGATATGGAGCAACCAGAACTTTCATTAATTGCTGGTGGGAATGAAAAATGGTACAGCCACTGTAGAAGACATTTTGGCAGTTTCTTACAAAACCAAACTTACTTTAACCATACAATCCAGCAATTGTGATCTTTGGTATTTACTCAAAGAAGTTGAAAACCAAAACTCAGAAACAGCCAAGATGTCCTTTGCTAGGTGAATAGATAAACTCTGGTACATTCAGACAAATACAATTTAGAAAATAAATATTGGTACAATGGTTAAGGATGCATTTTCTCACTCATTGTTGATGTTCTTGTTGACAGGAAGTATAGTGAGAAGAATACACACTCTGGTGTGAATGAGCACATCAAAACTGTAGTTCTCAAATGGTACAAAAGCAATTTATACAACCAAAATGTTTGTACCCCCATAATATTCTGAAATAAAATAAAGAGAAAAAAAAAGAATTGCAGTTCTGCCATTAGGGAGTAGGGTGGCCTTGAAAAAATTTCTTAATTTCTCCATGATCTAGTTTTCTCACTCATGAATTGGGGCTAATAATAACTACATCTTGATTATTGTGAATACTAAATTCAGATTTAGTATTGTGAATACTAAATTCAGAGCAGTTCATGTAGCGCTTGCTACATGGTAAGTCATCAGGAAATAGTAATTATTGGTGGGTGAGAATCATCTTTAAAATAAGTAGATTAATATTCAAGTCCTCTTGGCTATGGTTCAGTGAAAGAAGTGTAAAATCTTTAGGAAATCAGAGTAAAATTGAAAAATTGCTCAGAATTGAAAAACAATTGTCATTATATTTATTACCCAATCATCCATTGTATTTTTATAAAAAGTATAAAAGAATAAGGTAGGCCACTGTGCTAGTCTCTGTTTAATATCTTCCAGAATAATGTAGACAAGACAAAGTTTCACAGAGCATCCATACAATACAACGACAAGAATTAAACAGCATATGTCATCAAAGCGACAATAAATGTGTAAATATTTCAAATAGTTTAATCTCATGGTATGTCAAGGATTGATGTGATAATTGAATGACAGATATGTTAATTTGGGGAGTGAAAATTAAAGAAAAATGCATAATAAAATGGAAATAGCAAAGAATAGTGCTGGAAATTCTAGATTTACATATGGTAGAGTGGGAGCTAACTTTCATTTCTTTTCTGTTTTTCTGTTCATTCTGCAAAGACATGGAAAAATAGAATTTTGCAATCAGAATTAAATGATTTAATGAAAATATATTTGGTTCTTTTTTAACACTAGGAGAGAATGAACAGCATCTTTCATGAAAAAACTATGGTCAAGGTGTGATGTTTCTTTTATGTGATAGATGCATTTTTGGTATGAAAGTTGTTTATATTGAAGCACACTGTTAAAATTGTTTAAATTTCAACACTAGTTAATATATAGTAAATATTTATTTTACATGCTGATAAAAATGTTTTAGGCTAACTAAGCCTAAAAGATCAAGACAAATATTAACAGAAAGTAATCTTGGAAAGTGAAATGAATTTCAGAATCTAATTTTATTTTACTACAAAAAATACTTGATTGTTTTGCTATTATTATTATTATGAACATTATTTGGGTACTTTATTGCTGTTATGTTTTATAATCAATATTTTCATTTTAGAGATGAGAGGAATGTCAAGAAGATTATTAATTGCTCAATGCCATGGCTGAGGTTTTATGCTATGTCCTTGATTCCTCGTTTTTTTTCCTAAATTGAATATTATTTGAAAAGCTTAGGAGATTTTGGCATAGTTGTGTAGGGTAATAGACAGCTCTGTTAATAAACAGTCATTATGATTCAAACATGTAAGGAATATTGTTATTTTATGGATTCTAGCACATATTTTCTTGAAAATATTTTACCGTCTCTGAAACCAAAATACATATTAACATTGAGGCATTAGATTAAATTTGATGGTGCACTGTAGTTTAATTGGCAGCATTTTTCATTTTTAAATAAAACATAAAATGCTAAATGTTACATTGGTGGTGTCTTAGATTGGTATGGTGTCATTTGTGTATCCTGAAGAATAGATATAATTTATCTGGACAAAAAATATAAGGGGAATGTTGTAATCTGGATCAGGCTGGGCAAATCATTTTGAAGTAGATAACATTTTTCCTTAAATCTTTTCTTTTATTCTTACAAGATTATGATGCAAATTAAAGCTCTAGTTCAGTTCAGCTACCATTACTTTTCTGCTTCATTTCTAAAAAGACTATGAAGACAGGTATATACTTAATTTTTTTTTTTGTAAGGCAACAACAACATATTACTTAGGTAATTTTACCAAAGTTTAGCTAATGTAAACTTTTTGTAGGCAGGAACAAAATTTATGTGCCTCCCCATTTAATATTTTAAAAACACAGTTAGTGCTTAGTAAATGGCTGTGGAACTGAATTCAATATAGCAGGTGACCTCAGGAATAAAAATGAGTCTTCTTGTCACTCTGCTTAATCTGTAGATGATGTAAATTGCTGTCAGAATTTTTGGACGTTTTCTGATATGGTATAAGTTTGACTATGAAATTGATGGATTAATTTTTGCATTCTTTATTTTGTAAGGTATTATTTTACGGAAAGCTTTCAAATACTTTCAGAAGATTCAAAGTGAGATAAATATTTTGCATTTTCTTTTATTAAGTAAAAATTATGTATTTCTAATGACGCTGTTTAGCAATAATTATGTACTCACATTAAAAGAAAAACAACTCTTGTACAAACTGCAAAAGCAATAAAAAGCTTTCTTAATGTGCAGCTGGGACCAGTCTAGTTTTAAACAACAGTGAATTAAGGAGTGTTTATTTAATTTAGCCAAAGAGATTAGAAATGAATGAAAGATACAATAATCAAGTACAGTGATATTATCATTTATTATAATAGGAATTTTATTGTTTTGAAACTTCAGATTTAAATGAGGTTTGGAACTTGGGATTTCTTAAATATTCATTAAATTTCCCTCTACATTCAGGTTTAATATAACCCATTTCTTTTTGTCCTAATTATCAGTCTCTTTTACCACTACTTTTGTCTAGTAAACAAATATTTAATCAAAATAAAATTGGGCCTTCTTGCTTGCATCCTAAAGCTTGACAAAGAATTTAAAAAACAAAAGAAAGTCTTTTAAAATTTTTTTTGTTCTGAGTTTATTTACCTGCCAGACAAAGAAACTTGTGTATATGTGTGCACACACAGACTCACACACAGACAGACATGCAGACACAGATAGACATATACAGACACACACGGAGACACACAGATACAGATACAGACACACAGACACAGTCACACATATAGACTCACAAACTCACAGGCACAGACATATGCACCTACACATACACACAGACACACACACACATATACCAGTGGAGCAATTTACTAAATAATTTGCTGAAGGGGAAAAGTTAGGGGGTTTATAGTGATAAAATGGCAAAATTTGTGGTGTGTATGCTAATTAAAGATTGAAAGGTTGTTCTCTACATAGGACAAATGAATCTGTAAGTCTGTACATATTTGGTTAAAACAAATCCTCTTGCTCAAAACAAACCTATTGTTCTGTCAGGAAAGAATCTTCTTTTAGATCCAATGAGGATCTGGTGTATTGGAGTCACCTCAAATTCTGGGTCCTTTGATTACTTCAGCTTGTTAGAATCTGTCACAGGGAAGCACAGCATTCAGTTTTCATGTACCTGCTCATGGTGCTGAATTTAAAACAAACCCACATCCAGGTTTACAAGGCCTTGAAAAATAAGCCATTGCTGAAATCTCTGAGGTGACAGAGAAGAGACATAACACACAAGAAGAAGCTCTAACAATCCTCTTCACTTCTCTCTTTTAGCCCATCTTCCACTTTCATGTCTCTAAATGAGAAACAAATAAACAGCAAAGCCTTAGCCCACACAGCCGCTTTCTTTAAATTAAGTGAAAGATAACCAAGAGCCAAGAGGCTCTTCCTTTTTTCTGATGGTTTCCTGCCACTTATTCTTTTTTATAATCAAACTTTTCATTTTGAGATAAGTGTAGATTCACATGCAGTGGTAACCAAATAACACAGGCAGATTCTATGTGCCCTCTACCCAGCTTCCCCCAATGGTAACATTTTACAAAACTATTGAACAATATTGTGACCTGGATACTGACGTTGATTCAACCAAGATACAGAATGTTTTCATTACAAGTCTCCTCACATTGCTTTTATACCCACACTCACTTCCCTTCCACTATCTCTGAGCCCTTGCAACCACTATTTAGTTCTGTATTTGAATCATTTTATTGAAAATACTATATAAATGGAATCATACAGTATGTGACTATTTGGGATTGGCTTCTTCTTCTTCTTCTTTTTTTTTTTACTCAGAATAATTCCCTTGAGATTCATCTAAGTGATTGTATGTATTTATAGTTTATTCATTTCTGTTGAGTAGCATTCCATGGTATGGTTATACCATAGTTTGTCTAGCCATTCAATAGTTGAAAAACACCTGAGTTGTTTTGTTTTTTCTAGCAGGAATAAAGCTACTATGAACATTGGGTACAGGTTTTTGAGTAAGCATAGTTTTCATTACCCTGGAATAAATACCCAAAAGTACAGTTGGTGGATCTTATGGTAATTGTGTATTTAGTTATATAAGAAACTATCAAATTGTTTTTCAGAATGGCTGTACCATTTACATTCCCCCCGGCAATATATGAGTGATTCACTTTCTCTGCATCCTTGCCAAGTATTTCCTATCATTAAAATTTTTCACTTTAGCTGTTCTGATAGGTGTGTACTGATAGCTCATTGCGATTTCAATTTGCATTTACCTTATGGCTAATGATATTGAATATCTTTTTCATGTACTTATTTCCCTGCCTTTAAAATAGAAATTAACTTACCTCTTCTCTTTATTCTCCCTTTCATCCATTACCCTGATCATTAAATCTACAATGCAGCCCCCATTTAGTTTGTGTCTGCCTCTGGTTCCTGCCTCTGGTCCCTTGCATAAAAGGGCCTCACATGTCTCTGATGATGACTTCTGACCCAAAGAGGGCTGACGTCCAGGGCTCTGTCTCCTGTCGGTCTCAGTTGTCAAGGTGCCAGAGCAGAGATAGATTCTAGCCAAAGAGTGCAAATTTTCTTGACTCCAAACCTCTATTGAATGCTGCATTTAGGATTTGAAAAAGCACTATTTATACCCAGTATCTCATAGAGTTCTCTTTTTTAATCCTTCTTCATTTGGTCTGCAGAACTGCTTGAATAAGAACATGGCAATAAATAATCAGCTCGAGTAATAAATACACTGAAAAAAAAAAAAGATGTTCTTAGAAGGCAAGCATAATATGCAAAGAGGCATTTCTGTCTTTTACTAAATAGCCTTTTACATTACTTCCAGTGCTTTCACCCTTTAAAACACAGGCTGTACAACTTCTCCTGATGGGATTACGAATTCTATTGTTGACTTGAACTTTCCTCAAACCACCAGAAAAATCTGGGATTGAAGCAAGCTAGATTTATTGCAGTAAGGGAGAACTGTTTCAAGAGAATCTTAGTAAAATCTCAGAATGGAGAAGTCAGCAGAGCACATTTTTCCAGTTTTATCCCATGGACTGGATGGTTTTAAGATGGAGCTTACAGAGTAAGAAACTGGTTGCAGTATACAGAGCTTTTACTTAAAAGCAATAACTTTGGGATTGGTGGGTACTGAGAAGAGAGGCTATCGAAGCAGGTCTTAATGTATAGGCTATCACTCTGGATAAGTAACATGTTTGGTTGCTCACATCTTATCATCCAGGAGCAGGTAATTCCTGGAGCACACAGCTAGTTTATTTTTACCAGATCTCAGTATTAGTTAACTTAAAGATAGGAAACTATATTTGGTCCCAGTGCTGTTATTATAGAGAAAGGGAATTAATTATGCCGTTTTTGTTCTCACTATTTTAAATATGCATAAGGAATAAATTGTACCTGTTCAAGTTTTAAATTTATTACTTTTCCATTTCAGATCCAAATCATCTGTCATTGTCTGGCCTGTGATATTTGACCCAGACCATATGAACATTTGTACTTTGCCAGCTGGCATGAGGTTAAGCATTGTTAGTAGAAGGTGCTGGAGGGGCACTGCAGGAAGAAGGGACTTCTGTTCTGGTTTGAGTGTGATTCTCTGCGCTTGCTCCTGTGGTGCTTGCTTAGCGTATGGGACATTCATTGACACTCATTTCCAGCAACTTTGAGTGGCAACACCATTGTAAGCAGATTCCTAAGGAGCTTCTTTGGTAACCTTTGAGGATAATTTCCCAGCAACATCCAGAGACTCTTGCAGGCCTCTGTGAGTTCTGCTGATCTCCCAAAAAGTGGTTTTCTTCTCTCTCGGTAGCCCCGTATCTAGCACCTCAGCAGACTTTTTCATCATGAGGCCATGGCTGTTCTTTCTCCAATGAAGTCTCAATCTCAGTCATGGGGTGGGGGGCTTTTCCAGATTTATTCCTTTTTTGAGTGCCTTGTCTCAGCTTTATATTGTCTTCTTCTACCTACACTTCCTATATGTTTTTAGAGTTCTCTTTATTCTTTCACAGTTAATTTCTGGTTAATAATTCTTTATGTTGAACTCTTCCTGGTCAAACCTATTAGGCACTTGTTATACAGATTCACATAAACAAACATATGCACATGTGCAGATAGACTGCCTGTTAATTTATATCCAAACATGTAAGGAAAGAGTAATACTAGGAATTCTGACTTGCCATTCTTTCTAGTAGCAATTTAAGGAAAATATTCTGTATCAAATGCTAATACAAATCAGAAAATGAAAATGGTTTTGGATTTCCATAAATATTTTTGATGCTGATATACAGTTCATATCTTTGACATCTTTCAGTGTTAATTGTACTCAAGATTGTATATTTAATTAAATGAAACTATTAACACCTTCTCAGATGTTTAAGCAATATTCTAACTTATAAATGGAACAACTTAATTGCTATTCATTTCTTTAGTCGTGACACACAGTAATTATAGGAAATTGACATAATGAGTAATATATGTAGATGCACACAGATTCTCTGATACATGTGTTATCAGGGTACCAGACTGTATAATCCTTATTTCTGTTGACACCAGCAAAGATCTTTGCCTCCCTGCCATCACCAGGCATTTCCCTTCTCTCTAACCAATTCCCTCCTCAGCATTGCTGCCTGCCTAGTCTCAGGGGTCTCCCAGAATTTCAGCTGAATTCGTTCATCGTGACTAATGCTTAACGCCTCTGTACCCAGAGTTGGAAATGAGTGTTTTGCCTCAGGTGTCCCACCCCTACCCCAGACAACTCCTCTTTTGGGCTTCAGCAAAGCTGCCTTGTTCTTCCTCATCAAGGAAGCTGGAAAAAGTTCCACGCAGCTGGATTTAAAAACCATTTATTTAAATGACAACACCCGATTCCTTTCTCACACTTAGTCCTCACTAACGCTAAATGTGTCCTTTGGCTGTTTTTTACTTTTGAGTGAATCCTGCCCCTCCACCCCACCTTCCATCATCTTAGTGGGGATTTCTACTCTTAGGAGAAGATCCCATCTTTAAGTAACACTATATTATATTAATAAACTGTCAAATATGATCTATACCAGAACTTCTTAACTGGTGGATTGTGACCCAATGGTATGGCCTGAAGAGGTAGCAGTTATGCTAACATACTGTTCCATTCAGCCCTTGGGATAACCTGGCAGGATCTAGCTGCATCTGGGTACAAACAGCTTTGTCTCTAATTCTATGTAAAAGGCTAGTACTGGATTCTTTAGAAGGCTTATACTTTCTATCATTTCAAGTAGCATCCCTGGGATACAGATAGATATGAATAATGTAGATAAAGATTTAGCAATCTAAGAAAATAATTGGCAGACATGAATGAATTTTAACATATTTGCAAAGCAATCTCATGAGCATGTAACTCAGAATAGCGTGTGGCAGAATCAATCACCTGCAGACTGTTTTCTAATCTCTTCCATCTTAATGGAATAGCAAATTTGCTTATAGGTGTCCCTGAGATATGGGTGTAAATGGAGATAAATGATATATTTGAATTTTTTTCTAGATATCATATATGGGCTTTTGCATTCTAAAAATTATCAGGCATACTATTGATTTTTGTTTAGTCTTCAAGTGATTTGTTGAAGACTTGTTGCCTTCAATATGTTGCCTTCAAATTATACTGTATTTTAACACAAATAAAATTGAAATATTCATATTTTATAGGTTAAATGAAATACTTCAAGGTAGTAAACTGAAGGCTATTTTTTTCTATGTCATGGTCAGTTATGATTTTTAAGTATTTTATATTTCAATGAAAAATTGAAGTTTATACTGCTTAAGCAATGTACAGTTGTCAGAAAAAGTTTTGAGTTGTTGTCTTTATCAATTAGGATACTTTGAACTTCAAGCGATAATAGGGTTGTTAACTAAAGTGGCATAAACAGTAGGAATATATTATTTCATTATTATAGTCCAGAGTTAAATGGTGCCCTAGTTATAAAAGAACACAGTGCTTTCCATATTTCTCCCCTACATTGTCTAGGATTGTGGGCTTTCTGGACCCCACATGGGGAAAAAAAGGCAAATTTCTTAACCATTTCCCAGAGATCTGATTGAGTAGCTGAAGATCTAAGAGTTAGGTGCGCATGTAAGTGTTGAGGAAGCACCATGAATATTTCTGATGTGGATAAGCCTTAGACACTTTTTTTTTTTTTTGAGACAGAATCTCACTCTGTTGCCCTGAGTAGAGTGCTGTGGTGTCATTGTAGCTCACTGCAACCTCAAACTCCTGGGCTCAAGGAATCCTCCTGCCTCAGTCTCCCGAGTAGCTGGGACCACAGGCATGCACCACAACATCTGGCTAATATTCCTATTTTTAGTAGAGACACGGTCTTACTCTTGCTCAGGCTAGTCTCAAACTCCTGAGTTCAAGCTATCCTTCAGCCTTGGCCTCCCAGAGTGCTAGGATTATAGGTATGCACCACTGTGCCCCGCCCTTAGATACATTTTTGAGAAACATACTCATAGCAGACTAATTTTAGGAGAGGCAGAATGAAATATTTACCTAAAACTTCACTTTAGTAGGAGGAAATTATATTTTAATATATATTTTTTAGGAATTTAAGAAGTTTTTAATTTTGAAAGCTGATTAGTCAACCAAAATACTGAGTAAATAAATACTCATCAAGATAAACAGTTTTGAGAGATTATATTACAAATTTAATTGAGATATTTTTCTTCCAATTCTTATATAACAAAACAAAAATTGAAACATTTAGCAGTTCAGGAAATGAGAGGCATTTAGGAAATGGGAGGCAAATTCATTAGAGAACAGAATTTGGGAGTGTCCCTATTTTGGCTGTCTCCATTGGCTTCCATCATCACGCTTCTATTTTAGACCTTGTCCTGTGTTAGGATCTTTCTCAGGGCCAGCCCTGTCCTGTAAGTATATGACTGCATCTTTATAGACTTATAAGTTCAAATTACCAGTATTAAAGTAATTTAAAGGAATCCTGCAAATTTCCTAATTTGGTCAGAATAGTTCAAGCTGGTGTACTTGAAGGAGGCTGTGTGTGTGCATGGGTGTGCCTGTGAGTATGTGTGTGTGGTGTGATGTGTTTTAAAAGCAAATATTTTTATCTTTAGTTGCTCAGTATGCTCAGAATATTTCTAGGTCTTCTGTGTTGCTAGTTTAAAATGGATTTGTTAACTAAAAAGAAGATTGATGTGAAGGGCAAAGGAAATAGCATTTATTTGGGAAACAATGAATTGCAACTTGGGTACCCTGAATCAGGGCAGCCACGAACAGTGTCCTGTAAAGGCAAGGGCAGGAGAGGTTTTTTTTTTTTTTTTTTTTTTTTTTAAATAGGGGGTTTCTATGAAAAGTTTTTTTTCTGAGACAGTTCATTGGCTGGGCAGAAATCCTAAATCGAAAACCTGTTCTGATAGGTTAGTTCATTAAGGTACTACCAGTCAAGAGATGTTGAAGGCCGGTGGATTCTGACTTCAGTTGTTTGTTCAAGTCTATGGTTTGAAACTAGCAGGTATGAATGTAATCCTCTTGCAGTCTCCTGATTCTATTTTAAAATCTTTAGTCTTAGTTACTTCATTTTCTTTCATTAGGTTATAGATGACTACGAATTCCTTGTTCCTGAAAGTGTGATCTGTGACCAGCAGCAATGTCATGACCTGGGAACTTATTAGAAATTCAAAATCTCAGGCCTCATCCAGAACTACTCAGTCAGAATCTGTATTGTAACAAACCTCCAAGGGATTCCTGTGCTCTTTAAAGTTTGAGAAACTAAACAAGCTTATAAAATGTTTCAATAGATCAACAGTTGCTTTTAATATAGGAGATAATCTTTATAAGAGTTCCTAAGATGTGATCCTTAGTGGTATACAGCTAAGTCTGTAGGAAGATTTATATATATATACACACACACACATATATGTGTGTGTGTGTGTGTGTGTGTGTGTGTGTGTGTGTGTATATATATATATATATTCCTGAGTCATATGTCATATTGCTAGGGGGAAAATTAGAGCTTCTATAGAATAATGGAATGAAGCTTTAGTTTTCTGCTGTGGTATGAAGATGGGCCCTTTCTCAGAAGTATACAAATAGTTTGGCTTTAATATTCTATAGGTTTGTTAAAGATCAGTGTAAATTACAAAGGCCACCAGTGCTTATCTAGAATCGATTTTACATAGGTGTACAATATTTTATTTCTTATTTAATGTTAGATATGTCCATGAAGTTTTATAACATAAAATATGCACTGTAGCCTGGGCAACATACCAAGACCCCATCTCTACAAAAAAAAAATTTTTAAAAATTAGCCAAGTGTGATGGCAAATGCCTATAGTGCTAGCTACTCAGAAGGCTGAGCTGAGGCAGGAAGATTGCTTGAGCCGAGGATTTGAGTCTGCAGTGAGCTATGATCATGCTACTGCACTCCAGCCTGATAACCCTATCTCTGAAACACACACATATACACACACACGCACACACACACACACACACACATTGAAAACTGTGTTAAAAATTAATGCAGATGAAAGCTGAGGCAGGATAGAAAGAAATTGAGCAGCAGACCAAAGATAGCTAAAATTGTAGGATATAAAAGTATCACTATAAATTAGTACAGAAAGATATTTTGTTCAATAAGTGGTATTGGGCCACTTGGCTAAACATTTATGAAAAACTATATTTTATAAATCTCATATTATGTCCAAGATAATTTCCAGGTCAGTATTTCTAAACTGTTTTTATTTTGGACCACAAGGAACCTTTATTAAAGATTCATCCTAATTCATCCCTCCTCCTTGAAATTTTAATAACACAGATATACTTTATATATTTATATACTATGGCTTATATATTATCGCATATGGCTTAATATATATATATATATATATTTTTTTTTTTTTTTGAGACAGAGTCTTGCTCTGTTGCCCAGGCTAGAGTGCCGTGGCATCAGCCTAGCTCACAGCGACCTCAAACTCCTGGGCTCAAGCGATCCTCCTGCCTCAGCCCCCCGAGTAGCTGGACTACAAGCATGCGCCACCATGCCCAGATAATTTTATGTATATATATATATATTTTTAGTTGTCCAGATCATTTCTTTCTATTTTTTAGTAAAGACAGGGTCTCGCTCTTGCTCAGGCTGGTCTCGAACTCCTGACCTTGAGCAATCCTCCTGCCTTGGCCTCCCAGAGTGCTAGGATTACAGGCGTGAGCCATCGTGCCCGGCCCGTATATGGCTTAGCATATTTACATATATTTATGTGCTATGGCTTTTCAGAAGTTCATTAATGATTTTAATATGTAACATTTTTGTACCTTCCCCACAACAATTTTACCCCACTGGGGGTGGTATAGTCCCCAATGAGAATGCATGTTCAAAAATCTAGAAAAAGTAAAGCTTTAAATGTAGCAAAATCGTTGCTATAGTTTAATGATGGTGTCCTTTCTAAAATTCATATTTAAACATAGGCCTTGTTGTGATGATATTAAGAGGTGGGGCCTTGGGGAGGGGATTAAGTGAATGGATTAGTGCTTTCTAAAATTGCTGGGGAAACTAGCTTAGGCCCTTTGACTTCCACCTGCCACCATCTGAGGACACCTAGATGGTGCCATCTGTGAGGAATGGATTCTCATCATACACTGAACTGGCTGGCATCTTGAACTTGGACTTCTCAATCTTTAGAAATGTGCAAAACAAATTTATGTTCTTTATAAATTATCCATTCTCAGGTATTTTGTTGCAGCGGCACCAAGATTATAATGAAAGAATAAGAATTTAAGTGAATTTTTATAATTTTAGGGTGATTAAATCCCTTCTAAGGAAAATGATAAAGAAAATGTTAAAAGAGATACTTATATATTAAACTACATATTTTAAAAACATATTGAACTACAGAAATCATTATAAACAAACATTTAATATTGTGTCTATGTCCATCCTGACAAATAGACACCAGAAAGTTAACAGTGGTTATTTCTTATTGAGGATATGAATTTTAAAATTTTCATCCATGTGTTTTCTACCATGAGAATTACTGCAGGTTGAACATTCCAGATCCAAAAATCTGAAATCCAAACTACTGGTATATCTGAAACTTTTTGAGTGCTGACATGATGGTGAAAGGAAATGGTTACTGGAGTATTTCAGATTTTGAATTTTGGGATTTGTGGTGCTCAACTGGAGTATCTGAAAAAATCCAAAATCCAGAATACTTCTGTTCTCAGGCATTTTAGATAAAGATAACCTATATCATAATCAGAAAACATTTAACATTTGTCACTTTTTTAATGAAATATCTATGATTATTTTATTTAATACAACCTACCTATCTCACAAGGATCTTGTTATAATTTCCAATAGATATTTGAGAATATGTAATATGTTTTAGAGCAATTACTCAAGCTCCTGTAGTTAGTAAAGGTTAGAGATTGAATTTGAACTTGAAAATCTCTGACATTAAAGTATTTGAATTTCCTATAATGTATGATTTTTCTCTTTGCTACTTTTTAAAGCTTAGAGCCATCATCTGTGATTTCCAAGCTCATTAACCACAATTTTGAAATTGTTTTGCTTTCATTTTGGGTGTGGTTTGATCAGTCGAAGGGATGTGTGCACTTAAGGAGCTTGCGACTCAGAATTCTGGGATAGTCAAGTTTCTCAGTCAAATTAAGTCTTAATTAGAAAACTATATAACTCTCTAATTAGTTGCTGTTATGTAACACATAAAGTCAATAACCTATTTTTAAAAACCACATAGCTGACCTCCGTAATTGCTTTTGTTTTTCTAGTTGATTCTTCTGTATCGGATCTCCCTGTCTGTCTAATACTTGAGTCTGAAAACAATATCCTAAATTCTCATTGTACTTAGCTTTATTTTTAAAGCTTCTGTTCTTTGCTTCACAAGTAGGTATTTTATAAAATATAGGTGATCTTTCTTGGGTAATAAGTCAGGGTTTATTTTATTAATACATCCAGAGTCAGTGTCATCTTCTCATTAAAAGTTAGTATGCAGTATTAATATAAATAATGCCTTTCCTCTATACTTGGAGAGAAAGCTCTTTGATTTTAACTTTGTTAACTCCTTAAATTTTCTCAAATAGAGGAACATTTTTTTAGAGACTTTTCTGTTTTGTGCCCTTTTGAGAAATGGGGAGAAAGAAGGGATATGATCATTAATAGAGAATATACTGCATTCTTTTACTTTTGCTATTTTCAATTTTTTATTTTGCCAAGTAAGGATGTCTCAAACCAACAAAAAGTAACAATTATGAAAATTTTATATGAAAAAACATATTTTTATACTGTAAAGTAGAATATTAATAAAATAATTTTGGGTTAAAGGACAGTCCTTCCCAAGAAAAGACAGTTTGTAAACTTATATCAATAGAAGAGAAATTTTACTTCCCTTGTGCAACACAAGGTGTAAATATTCAGCCTGTTCTGATTGTTGTGGTATGCCTGTTTCCTGCTCTATTTGTCAATCTGGGACTTACACTCACTCCCAATTATTTGTACAATTGTTGCCCCAAATTCATGTTCACAAAGGTGAAAATTAAAGCAACTTTCAACACAACTTCACTCAATTTAGAACATCTAGCAGTACTGAGAGAAGTTGAGTAACAATGACCCCTGTTACTTCTTTGATTCTTTCATGATTTCCCCGACATTATGGGAAGAGAGTGGGTGCTGACAAGTCATGTTGGCTGTAACGAGGTAGGCCAAGTTTTACACAATTCAGGTCCAGGGAAGTAAAACTTGGTCCCTCGTTTCCAAGGCAGAGCTGTCAAGAATTCATCTGAGAATGATAAAGTAGACTCACAGACAGGCTCCTGTTTGTTGACACACTTATAAATCAGTGGTGCAAACATATTTGTCTGGGTGATGTTTAATCTACTTAAGATAGCTACTTTTAAGTGTTTTAGTGTTGCATATGTATACATGCAACTTGCTGAATACAGATTATTTCTTGTGTAGTCATTAGAATAACTCAGGGAAGGTGACTGCTGCCAAGAGATTTTTTAGCTTATTTTCTGATATCACACATGCTACAAAGCAATGAAGCTGAATACTTTTAGAGTTATTCCCTATTTTCATTCAAAATGTATTTAATGAGTCATCACTATGTGAAAGCCTAAGAGCTCAAAATGCAGCTTATATGCAATATAGCATTGATGCTCTTCACTTTCAAATATTTGAATCTGTTCAATTTTATATTGAAAATTTTTCCTATAGCAGTATCTGATTAATTTCCTAATTATATATTATACAAACATATTAAAATCAGTTTATATTCTTGAAGACTAATCAATACAGAAGTAAGACTTAGTTATAGATAATCTCTTAAATAGATAAATGTGGAGAGATGAAGTTGTAATGGACTCTGATGTGAAAGTAAGTGCTCCAGTAAAAATGAAAACTTGTCCCTTCTCAAAATTTTATTGTGTGTGTCTGTATACATGTATATATGTGTTTGTGTGTGCACCTGTATGTCTATATATCCATTTCTAGTTTGTCGTTGCATCTTGCTACTTGGTTTATCAGCTCTAGCAAATAGTTAAGGGCAGGAAACTGTCAAAATTACCTCAAAAATTGCAGGAAAAATGACAATATCACCAACTATCACAAAGTGTAAATATTGACCTTAGTTTTTGATAGAAATGTAAAATGGTAATTATAATATAAATTTAAAAAGTCTAAAGGTCTATATTCATGTGGTATAATCAGAACTAAATTCTAATTGGCCATTTTTGTTTTCTGGAACTCATTTGAACTAAGTAGCTTAAGAATACAATATAAGGAACATGGATATTTTATTTTAGTCTATCATGTACTGTGTAACTTTAGATAAATCACTTAAACTGTCTAGTCTTTTGTTCCCAAGTGATAAAATTGATATTATTTAGTTTTAACATAGTTTCTAATTCTGAATCCATGAGGTAGAAGTAGATCAGAGTCAGATGCTTCAAGCAACTGCAAATATCAGAATCAGATGACACATTAGCAGAAATCCTGGATGTCGCGCCCCGGATTGCAGAACGGGGGATGGACACAGAAAGAAACACACAGACACACACACAAGACGTACAAGACTGCAGTGAAAAAAATTCCACCAGTCGCTTTATTATATACTTTTTCTATGTCTGGCAGTTACTTCCTGGTACGTGACTACCTTGGGCACCTTGAGGAAAACTCATTTTCATTTCTTCCAGATGATTGTTTAAGGGAAGCAGACGTATGCATCCAACTTCTTATCTATTTCTTTATCTCATTACCGTATGCAGGACAATGAGACGCCTTGGCTTGTTTGCAAGACCTCAGGCACTTGGTTATCTATCATAAAGCTATTTGTCATGAGAAATAGTTCTGTTTGTTCAATAGGCTGTGTCTGGACCTATTGTCCTCTGGCCCCAAGGAGAGCACACCCAGTTTTCACTAACTCTGGGCTTAAGCCAATTTTTCCCAGGGACTGTCCCTAC